>JAMAGZ010000136.1:0-70046 GCA_023626575.1 Penicillium sp. PF1803
GATTTTGCTTCGAACTCCTGCCCATCTTCGAGTTCTTCTCCAGCATCTCTTAAAGGGAGCAAACGACCTTAGAGTCTCCGCTTATGACAGGCCCGGATACCGGTAAGAGCATTAAGGAGGACTGTCGGAGGCCGTCCGAGGAAGCCTTTTCGCTCGCGTTTGTCACCAGATTTTGCTTTGAATAAGTCGTGCTGGCAGACGCCGCCCGTGGTCCCACTAGGCTAGCTCATGATAACGTCACCTAGCCGGATATCGTACCCCTCGTCCGGTCAAGCGATACCGCCGCCTATACCCACGAAAGGATTAACACGGATGGATGGCAGTGAGGCAAGCAGTTTCGAGGCCGTGGTCGCAGCCGAGGTTGTTCTATGGTCTCCGGCAGCTAAATAGGCAATCACGATGTTGTGCTCTCCTATGCGACCGCACGTGTAAACGTTCGCGTCCGTTCGATGGCGAGTGAAGCCGGTAGGAGTAATATATTCCTTATTAAGCATCGCTTCTTCAGCGGCCCGCTTAAGGAAGAGCGGCGATCCAGGCGATCGTGTAGGAGTCGGGGCTGCTAAGGGCATTATAGGATGCTATGGTGTGTAGGGTAGCGTATAAACCTATCAGATAGGCCGGTGTAAAGATAGGAATATACGGTTCGCCCCGTCGACGAGGAAGCTGGAGTTAAGTCAGAATGGGACATAGTGGAGATATGACTACGGCACGATGTTTATCAGCGCCAGTCTAAAGACGCTCCCGTCTATCCCAGCTAAGTTAGTATTCATTGCCCTACCTAACCCTGTAGATGGACGTAGGAAAGATGAAAAGGATAAGGTCGGGGTCAGCTCCTATAATAGGCTCTCTCCAGTTACACTCACTCACACGTTGGGGGCTATGAACTGTAGGCGCTTATATACAGCTGGCTAGACGATATGATTAGGGGTGATCAATGCTAAGAAACTGGCTCTCTATTATGAGCCTGTAGGTGCTTGTTAAATCTGTAGTGTGAACTCGGTCGATTAGTGCCCAACGAGCCTTTGGTCAGGCGGCGAAGCAAGGCCGCGCGACGTCCAGACGATCTTCACTATCGAGCTTCACACTACCCTACTATCTCTATATATAGGGGCTGGACGAGCACTCGATAAGTATAAGGTCTGCGAGCCTATAGTTGATCAAATATATCAACACCTTACTTATTCCCTAAGTTACGAGTCGGGTAGGCTTAATTACATGACTAAGCTTGGCGGATATCAGGCATATATATGGCATATTCTGATTTTGAGTATCCTACTAGCCTGCTAGGTCCTAACACTAACTACTGGCACGTGTGTTAACGCCTATAGTGTGTTACACTCCTCTGCGGGAATGTTATGAGACCGTTTAATTAGCCTTAAGCGTTAAAACTTGAAGTTGTGAAATATTGTATTTAGTGCGGTGTTTTGGGGTGACCCGCTTAGTCGTGGACTATATCCATAAACTATTTGTTGGCTAGTTAGTTAGGTTAACTAGGTTAGGTAATAAGGCCGAGTATTCTAGATAGATATGCATTATTAGGTCGCCGTGGGGCGGCCCGTTACGACCTGGATTACTCGTGAATGTCGAATCTAATATTAGCTCCTCTGTGACATAAAAGTGTCCTGTTCGCCTTACCTAGCCTTTTAAGTTATAGTATCTAAGTAACCGTATCTACGCTCGGCTACTTAAGCTTAGGTACTTCTATAGTTATTAAACGTATTCTAGGTATTCTAAGCTAAAGGCTAGGTACCGGAGTCTAATTATATGAAACATGCCTAGGCAGCGAGCAACTCTAGCTATAGTTAGTATCTAAGTAGGAGCCTGTAGTGGATGAGATACTAATCTCCTTATTTTTATTAGCTTCCGTAAGCAAAAGTCATACCTCTCTAGGGCTAGTGGATCCCTAGGTTCTCTTATATAACGCTCGTTCACGCCTATTATGGCCTTATGCTAATCATCCTAGGATATCGTTATTTAATTCTAAATCACTTTTGAGCCTGCGTAAACTAAAATATAAATTAAATGCATTTCTTTTAATCCTCCTCTCTAAATAACTATATCTCTGAGCCTTATTAAAGTGTGCTACGATAGGCAAGAATCTCATCCTACTACAGACGAAAGTAAGAATTATAGTGTGTTCGAAAAACCTATAGGTTATATCGCCGTAGGTAGCTAAGGGTAGCCACTTAACCGTTTTTTATTAAAACCTTAATATGCATTATCGGCTCCGTAATAACACACTATTATTTTAGTGGATTAACTATTTATATATTATATGATATGCACCTGTATGTAACTAGAGGTAGCCCCGTACACACGATAACCTTAAGAAATTTTACCTCCTAACTATTTCATTCCTCCCCTACTAGCGAAATTTAAGATCTTTTTATCGTTTATTCCTCTTCGCTTAGATATCTTTAATTACTATTACTATAGCTATAATTAGGGGCTCTGCGGCCACTACCGGTTAACTCCACGTACTACGAGATTAAGTGGATTTTTCTTAGGATAGCGTTAAGTAAGGAGTGACTACCGCTAAGAATGTTAGGACTTCTACTTATCCTTAAACCTAGCATAGTTCTAATTCTAGGTATTAGAACGCCTTTACTAGAGACTTAGCCCTTTACTAACACGGAATGGCTTAGTACTCTGCCTAGCTTCGGTGCTAGAGTACGTGTACTTACTTACGAGTATCCCTTACTATTAAGGGGTAATAAGTTTTCATAGGAGCTAATCTTAATACTAGGCTATAACCTTCTTAAGATCCTAACCGACGCACGACCGGGATCTAATCTAGATCTAGTTAGTGAGCTCTATCGGATATATTCTTCCTTTTATAATCCGGTATCCTTACTAATACGCCTTATTAGATCACTAGGCGGCTGATTATATTAGTCTGTTATAGCTTAGGTGGCCTTATAGTTAAGTAATCCTTATGCGTTACTAATATATAGTTTTCTCGGTACGGATTAACTATCAACGTAATCGTGGGCGTTATATTCCTAAGCACTCCTTACCGGTACAGCGATAAAATAATAAACCTAGTACGATTTCGAGACGTTTTAGAAGTAATAACTAATAAGGCTTTTAAGATTCCGAATGCTAATAGTGACTAGGAAGGTGCTATTTTACTAGACCTTATAGATAGATTTAAAGGGATCTTATTTCGTACTCCCCTACTTTCGGTCTATGAACTAAGAGAATCTAGAAATAGCTTAATAATATTACGATAAAGATACTAATAAGTAACTAAGTAACGAGCTACTTTTAAAGTCACGAAAGCTAATTCGTGTTCTAGTTAGTTAGCCGTGAAGCCTATTTAACCTACGCGCTAATGGAAATAATAATCGGTCTTAATCTCGGTTATTTTAAAATATATCTCTTTACTAAAAGCGTTAGTGGTGAAGGTCTATCTAGACTGAATAAGTTTATTCACGAGACTTTAGTTGACTCGGTTAATCTTATTGCGTTATGGTTCAAGGAGCGTAGGTTATAGAGCCTCCGAGAAGTAACTAAAACTTACTAAGGGTAATAGATGAGTATTAATACGCTATAATAAGCGCCTACTCGCCTATAATAAGCGAATTAAAGCTTATAGGTAAGCTTTATGTTTATGTTTTTTTTTTAATTGATATCCCTAACATTATTAATTTAAGAAGAAGGGCCTATAAAATGGCCGTCTTCTAAAATAACGGAATGGATATTAAATAGAGTAACGGAAGGAACGTCTATTTCGGGTTTTGATCTTATATACCCTACCCCGCTAAATACAGAGGCTAAGAAACTACTTTAATTGCCCTATATCCTTCTTAACATATATTCCGCGAATGAGGACTTTTGCGGTCGCGAAGATATCCTCGAACTTCTCGCCACGGAACTTCTACCTTCGAAATTAATAGCGACGGTATTAGGTAGCGGTCTACGATAGTTTGCACTCTACGGTTTTAGGGGCATTAGAAAAATAGAAATCGCCCGCGAGTTCTCTTAGTGTTATAAAACGTCCTTCGACGCCGTATTTTGGGTGGCGGTAGATGAGATTGTAAAGCTCGATCACTATTATTAGGAGATTTCGTTAGCACTAGGACTCGAAGTTCCGGCGGAATGTAAGAGTTAAGTTATGACTAGAGAGATAGTGAAAGGATAGCTCTCTAATCCTAGAAAATATCTATTAGTATCGGACGAGTTTATATAAACCGGTAACTCGAGCTCTAAGGCGACGTGGCTGTTAGTCTTTGATAATGTAGATAACCCTATGATTCTAGTAGACTACTAGCCTTAAGGGACTAGCTCGATCCTTATCACTAGCCGCGATCCCTTAGTAAAAAGCATGTTTATAAGGAGATCCTTAGGCTTAGATCTCGGTCTATTAACATAATAGGATAGCATTTTCCTTTTTAACTATCTTACGGCTAGTTCTAGTGAGCTAGAAGATAGTATAGCTAAAGAGATCTCTGAATTTCTTAGCGGTGTTCCTCTCGCTATCACGTAAATAGTAGGTGTTATCTAACGTTAGGACCTCACGATGTCGGAATTTTTCGAGCTATATATAGACCACTAAGAGTATGCTAGTCTTTATAAGATAAAGTTTAATACTAATCTAGTTATATATAAGTAAAGCCTCTCTACTATTTAGGCACTTAAAAAGCTGAAGCCCTAATCTCGATAGCTATTAGAGCTGATGTTATTCGTTAACCTAGATATCATCGGCGAAGAGTTATTAATAGAAGTGGCTACGAAGCTCCTTTAAGTTAACGGCGTATATTTCAGAAAGAGTAGTTATATTAATGCTCGGACTGATCTCTTATAGTTATCCCTGATAAAACAGGATAAAAAATAGTAGTAAGTCTCGGTCCACTGTATAATCTAAGATATCGTCTTAGTAATAATAGATAAGGTAAAGAAATAATTAACGTTTAGCTATATCTTATATGCCCTTTAGGCTCGTTAGCCATCGGCGATGCCTAAGCCATTAAAGGATCTAGAACTACCTCCGCCAAGATTAAGTAGTGGTAGGTTAGCTATTAGGCGATGGCCTGATTATACGGTAATTTATCCCCACGTTTTGAAATTGTATTAGATGTGGGTAGTGATATTAAATCTCTCTATTGCCACTAAAATGCTTTTTGTAAAGCTATTAACTAAGGCTGCGTGGTGCGTATATAATTAGTAGGCTTTTTTTTTCCCTCTATGGTCTAATATCACTAGGTACTAGAAGGAGCGTGGACGAACAAAAAACTTCGACGGCTTTTTCGAAACCGCTCGTAGTATCTATGAGTCTACAGCACACGTAGATCGAGATTCGCTGCTTATAGATATCTACTTCTGCCTAGGATCTATTACTATAGATATAAGCGACTTCGAAACGAGCTATATCTATAAAGAGAATTCCCTCGATCTAGTTTCTAGGATATGTAAAGAACTAGGTAAGGAAGATAAGAGATTATACCTCGTATACGTAGAGCGCGGAATATCTCGTATTCAAGATAAACGGTATAAAGAAGGTGAAGCTGATCTTAAGGAGGCACTACGAATACGCAAAGCCCTCGGTAATTATATTCCGCGGTCCGGCGAAGCTAACCTAAGCTAGGCTCTTCTCGCGTAAGGTAAATTAGAAGAGTGCGATATGCTTCTCCTTGATAGCTTAGCCGGCCGAGAAAAAGCCTTAGGAAAGAATGACAAGGAGTCTGTTCGGACTAGTTTAATCTTATATACACTTGGTAACCTCCGGGCGGCCTAAAGCCGATAGGATAATAGTTTTTAATACTACTAGCGCGTATGGCACTATATACTTACGACAGTGGGCGAGAGAGACTTTTATACTACAAATGTCGCTCATAAGGTTGCCGACTACCTCGTCTGCTTAGGCTAATATGAGAGCGCAATGTAAGTGTAATCCTTCTCCTAAATAGATTAAATTATTCCTGATATACTCCAGTGGTATGATCAATGCGGCCCTCGATATCTGGTCTATTGATTCGAGCGCACACAAAAATGAGATTGCCCGCACTACTTTCCTTAAAGGAAAATTATTTGAGATCACTGGGAAGGATCAAAAAGCCTCCATTGCTTTTAGAGTCGCTTATCGCTTAAGAAAAGAGATCACTAAGGATGATCGAGACATGAAAAGCCTGATAACGGAAGACTTTGATGAAATTGTTGCTTTCTGGGCCCGTTGATGGGGATTTGTGTTGTTTTTTTGCTAGCAGTGGCGATCATCTTCTGCGACGCCCGGGTGGTTGTGAAAATTGCCATTAATTGTGATTCGACGGGAAACAACGAATTTCTGATCACCTAGTATATTAAATCGGTCATATTGACCGGTGTTAAGGCTGAAACTACATTCAACTACTAGGGGGTTTTGGGGGGAGTGAATTTTACTCCATGTACAAGTATTAGTGATCTAGCTAATAGAATAGATATATGTTCATGGCTTACCATGTTTGGTGATTCAACTTCCGTTAACCAGGGGGATCTAATCTAAGGGAAACTGCTCTTCAAAATTGTGCACTTTTCATCTTTTACTGGGTAGGAGAAAGCCACCCAGTTCATTCATTGATCCTGAAACGATTATTGTCGTGCTGCAGATTGATCAGCCACTCTTAGTTACTCTTATGGAGAGATCTGTGACCGTTACGGAGAAACGTTCACTGTGTCTCCGAGATGTAAACCTCTTAATTTTATAGCTGTTATATCTAGAAAGTTCCTGAAAACAAACTTTATCCATTTGTACCCCTGGAAATAAGGTACAGGAACATAATGTACGTATGAGACTTAATAATAAGTGTATATATAGTGTATCTGATGCATGTTCATTCTACACTATACCATAAGGTCTGAGGGAGTAGCTTTGCGTGGTCCTATAAGTATGTAGCGGACCCCCACCGTTGACTATACCTATCTTATAGACCTTCAGACCTACACGTTAATGCCGTACTTCTCGTAGTTGAAGTCCTCTAGACTTAGTATGGCTTCAGCCTAGCCGTCGTTAACCTCTCCTACGTCCGAGTTATCTCTTATATGTATCACCCCCGTCTTCCCGGCTAAGACATCCTTCTGCCTTACCTAGTATTCCACCGCTATATCTAGGTGTGGTACCTAAATAACCCTTATCCTAGCCCGCCTTCTAGCCTCTACTCTAGCTACACTATCCTTAAACACTAAATATTCGCTAGGCAAGATAGGCTTTGTGTTAGTGTCTAACTTCTGCGTTTATAATATAACTAAGTATATGTTAGGCGCCGGCTTTCCTCGACCTTATCGTACCCGTAGGTCATCACTAAGGATATGTCTTTCGGGCTAGAAGAAGCCTAATAATTAGTTCGTTTCCGGCCTCGAGATTTTCAATTCGAAGCTTTAGCTTTTAGTGCTAGATACTAATACTAACTTAATCCTATCCCTAAAAGCATTACGTGCGCGACTAAGGTTTAACAGAAGTGTCTCCGTACCTAGAAGTAGTATGTAGTTCCGAAAATTCTTTCGCATTCGATCTTTTAATTCATAGGCGAACTATTCACGTGGGATAGGCACCTTCGCCTAGTTATAGAATACGTCGCTATTAGTTAAGTCTAGGACGCCTATAAGCCGGGCTCTAATTAACGCGGTGAAAGGGGGCCTTCTATATTACTCGAGGAGTTCGTTCGTGGCTAGCGTGATTATGTCTTCGGAGTTAATAAGAAGCCCGTCTAAATCGAAAATGTAGGCACGAATTGCCGGGAAGCTAGTGTAAGCCTTCGTTAGATTTTGTTTCCTCGGACTAAACACTATCTCGATAACGTACTCTGTCTCTAGACGCGCCATGAGTAGTTAAGAAACCTTAATGACTCTAGTAACTGATAAGGGGTAACATAACGAAAGAGGGCAGAGTTAGTATTAGCTTATGAATGCTAACTTAGTCTACCTTAGCTGTTAGCCCCCACCCTAACCCCTCTTTTAAGTTAGGATGGTTCTGGCGTCGAAGGTAGGTAGGTACCCGGAGGCAGGAGATACTATACTTCCGGCGAGCTTAGTTATATAGTGCCTATTATTAACTAACTAACTAACTACGTTAATAGTTAACTAAGATAGATTAAAGATAGATTAACTTAACTAGTTAGTTAGACTGCCGTTTACTATAGCGTGCGCACTCGTAAAGGCGTGGTCTCTACCTATATAATAGGCCGTGAATTACTAATATATCTTAAGCCTATCGCGAAAGGAAAAGCAGTCTAGCGTCTAGCCTATCTTATATTTCTATAATAGTCGAAATTATCCTATACTTAGAAAGCTAATGTCAAAAATTCATATAGCTTTAGTGCCCTATGTATAAATTATAATTTTCTTGTTCCTATATTAGGATAAATATAGTGATAAGAGCATGGGATTAATCAAATAATATAGACGGGGTCCTTTTCGTACCTTCTAGCTTTTATATGCGGCCTGCTAAAATAGCATCTTTTCTAGGACCTCACCTAGTAACTCTTAAGAAAGTGGAAGTCCTAAAAATAGATAATAGAAGCACCTAAGGTTATAGGAATATATAAGATAAAAAACCACTAAAACTTAACTATATTCTGCCTAAGTAGATCAACATTTATGCCTAGAAGGCTAAAGGTAAAACTAAGCGGAATGAAGAGTATAGCGAGTAGGGTTAATCTCTTGACCTACTAAGACTGCTTAATAGCTCTGCGTGACTCTTTAATCGTGGCTTTATTTATGGCTAGATTTATGCCCTAGGTACACATTCTAGATAAGTTAATGCAACGGATAAAGAGTTGATTATAGTCGTCTATGATACCTCTTAGTGTGAACGTACTATTAGATCTAGGTAACTACCCCTCCGTTTCTAAAGGGAACTATGTGCTGTGACTAGAGTGTAGGGTAACTTTTGCTATTATACTTTTAGCTTTAGCCGTAATTAATCCCTATCTAGTTCGTTCTACTAGTTTATATAGAACACGAGCACTATCTTTAAGCTGCTAGGTATATTAGTTAAGAACGTTAGTGAAGTATTGGAGAGTTTCCAGTGCGTTAGCTAGATACTCTATAACGATTAGGTCTATCTAAATACGAATTCGGGATTCTATAAGGTTTAGAAATTAAACTTCGGAGAAAGCCGCGTGTGTAAATAAAGGCACGTATATAGCCTAAGGATCTTAGGGCGCGCGACGGGCTAAATCAATAAGTGCGATTAAAGAGTCGTACTATAAAGGAAGTAAAGCTATGCTTTGCTGAAACTCTGATATAGTATTTATATCTATATTTAGACGATTAGAAGTCGTTCTAAATGCTATTTTTAGATGATTTTAGAGAACTAGTAGAGGGGTTGCCTTTGCGTTAATATAGGATATCCACGGCCTTGGCGGAGACTATTCTAAGGGTCTTCTGTGGTCTATCTAGACGAGGACTATAGACTATATCATTAGTAAATAATGTTCTTAGAGGATTAATATTCACGTCTTACTAGCCTAGCTACTAGATATTTTCGTAACGTAAATCGATATCTACTATTTAATTATAGAGAAGGACGCGCACACGGTAGTATACTCGCGGACTAACGAGTCTCTATAGTAGATATCTTTAGACCGAAGTTAGTATATCTTATATTTACTAAGTTCGCTAACGTGTTCCGAGCGCTAAGACTGCACGTTTTATCTTCTAAAATTATCGCGGTGAATAAGAGTGTTTATATAGAGACGAAATATATTGTTTAAGGAGTTAGTAAGCGACGGGAGACTGAAAGAGTGTCTGTTATTATTAGTAGATAGGAAGTCTATATATCGCCTAAAAAATTTAGGATTAATATTATATTTACTCCTAAGAGCTACGACCTAAGTTAGTGATATAAAGCCTCGGATAAAGACTACCTACCCTAGGCTCTCTAACGGAATAGAGACTATAGTAGAGAAAGCTTCGTATTACTCTTAATGGTAGTGTTACACGTCCTACTTCTTCTCCCCGTAGTTATATACTATAACTAGATCGTGAGGCTATTTAGATATAGAAGCGAAAAGAGTAGAATCTTCCTCTAGTTTTCTCGACTTAAGAAGTCGGCGGTCTTAGAGTAGCCATCTAGTAATATTAACATAATTACTTCTAGGAAAGTAAGACGTGTTTAAATGCCTCTTAGATAACGAGATAATAGCTCGGATATAGTCTTCTAGCGTAACTAGTATATCGGGTTCTAACGAGGCTACGGTATAGAGAAGGAATTGGTTTAGATAGATCTTACCTCCTGCTTTTCCGTTCTCTATTTCTAATATAGTGAGAGCTGATTATTATAGGTAGACTAAGTAGTACGCTGCTAATATATCCTTTTCGTAGTAGGAGAAAATAATTAAAGGGTCTCCGTAAAAAGCTCCTAAAGTAAGTCAGCCCCGTTATCGTAGGTAAAGTTTATTATTACCCTATAGCTAAATACGGAGATATACTTTTGAAAATAATAAGGGCTATAGTACGGGAAAAGGACGTGGGTTACGAAGATAAACACTTACGAGGACGTCGGTGGATAATTAAAAACGAAGGGGTTAGGGTTCCTACTTAGGCAGCTACTTTTTCGTATATCTTCTATTAAGCTGCTAGGCGCGTCGAGCCGTGTATAATCTAAATCGTTGCTAATCGTGAACCTAGCTAACGGACTGCTCTACTCCGTCCTATTTATGTAACTAATCATAGATGATTATTACGCGCTAACTTTAGTATCGTGCCTTTACGAAGGTGATAGATACGAAATAATTAAAATAATCGGTCTTTTGCACGACTACTATATAGGCCTACTTAGCTGAGCTATTTTAGAGCTAAAAGGGCATAAGTATTACTTATATCAATCTTGAAACCGCGGTCTCTTGAGATATGCACCTACGTTTAATGGCTTTACTTAGTACGCTACTAACTAATTATTTACCGCCTAGAAAAATGCCGACTATATCTGTGTGCGTTAAAGGAGGCTAGATTTACTGTGACCGAATATAGTCTTAGCGCTAGTATTTAACGAACTAGTGATCTTAAGCTGTTTAACCTACTTTTTACGTATCATAAATAAAACTACTATACCTTAAGCTTTAGGGAAGAGTAAAAAGAGAACGCTATAAAAAACCGGTAGAGGTAGCGCTGAATACTAGATATCGGGAGTAAATAATAAGCTAACGAATAGGAATTCTCGCCCTTTAATTAACTAATAAGGGGTTTTTTTTGGCTCTGCCTATTTCTAGCCTTTATTATAAATATCATCTCGTATGCCGTTAATATATCGTGGAATAACTCGTAGCTAGGAAATTTGATAAGTTTAAATAGCGTCGTCCTTATCGCATCCTTCTGACTACGTGCATAATGAATACGCTACGGAGGTTATACTTTTCTAATTACTTTACAGGCTAAGGCTGTGTGAAGTAAATAGGTCTAGTTGCTACTAGCGGCGCACGCTATTACATAGTATACTATTACTAAGTATAGGTACGACTGATTAAATCCCTGTAATCGTTATTCCTAAGAACCTCTATTTATTAGTAACGAAGTAAAAACGGTCCTAATGTGCCCTCGCCCTTCGAGAGATTATGTTTAATAATAGGGTGGTGGAGATAGCCGATATATGATTAGTGAACGTAGCACTCACGCTTGTAAAGCACACCGGCTATGCTTAACGTATAATATAATCAAAGAATAAACACTAGTAGCGTCTGCTATCTTAATGCGGTCACGAAGTCCTGTTATCCTAGCTCTTAAACTACTATAGCATTACCTTTCCCTATTAGTGTAGCCCGTCGATTAGATTAATCTATTATGGTCGAGGCCTAATAGTATAGACTTTTACTAAGAGACAGACGTATATAGCTTCGGGTTGAGTTTAGAATAGGCTAGTATGATTAAAATATCAGTATCTAATTAGCTTGCAGAATTAGCCCCTAGTGAGGTAGGCGTGTAGGGTTTCTTTATTTGCTCGCTAAGGTTAGTCCTTCTACTCCTATCTTTTTCCTAAGGATATGCTTAGTAAGAAATAAAGGAAGAGAATCGCTAGTAAGCTATAATATTAGCATAAATAGACTTACCATCGTTTATTCTATAGTCGTCCGAAACTAGTTTCTTGGTTTCTTTGATCATCTCTAAATTTCAAACCCTCATAAAACCCTCTCCTTATACTAAGGCGTGTAGCTCTACGCCTACTTCTACCCTCGATACCGGAGGACCACGTATATTAACCTAGAGTAATAGCACTAGTGAAGAAGGGTAGGGTATTACTTACTTGTAACGAATATCGAAAGAGACGAACTAAGGTAGGTTAAATTTATATTTGCTATACTAGATAGCTGATTTTACTAGTGCTCGGGCTCTTTTCCTTATGCGAGATACGTGGTAGAAGAATGTTAGTATAATTTCGACCCGGAAAGTGATCGAAGACGGAGATTATATACCGTGAAACTTGTGGAATCCTAGGTTACTCTTTAACGAGTGGTGGCTATACTGCGTTCTAGGTCCCCTAATTAGATTTCGTGTTTTATATTAGAGATCTAAGGCTTTTAAACGATTTAAGAGGTAACGGCTTATATCATTAAAATAGCGAGAGAGATAATATGAAGGACTTAGGGTATTTATATCTAATATGTATTATGTACTTATTATTATTTATTCGGTACCTTTGACCCGCTTAATACCTAATAACTACTAGGTAGTTTTCTGCGCTATATACCTATCTTTAGTTCTGGCTCCTTCCTGTACCCTATATATCGGTCTAATATTGAGCTTTAGTATATTTAGACACGTTCGTCGAGGTTTAAGCCTGCCTTAGAGCCTTAGATTAAAGGCGACGGCGCAGTCCTGACTGATGGCGTCTGTATTATTTCGGCACTGAGACACCGGGGATCGACATAATAGGTATATAAACGACTAGGCTTGGTTAGCCGTCATACGTATTAGCTAATGATTCCTTATTTGCGATAGTTGAGGAAAATCTATCTTCTAGATGATCGTAAGGAGATTTCTTCGGATTTAGAACGTATTTACTTTTGAATATGTAATCAAATTTATCGACCTTAAGGCGGGCCCCTAACGCCCTAACTTATTTCTACCTTATGGCTTAACGTTTAGTACTGATCTAGCTTAGACTTTCCTGTTTATCTTCCTAATAGAAGACTAACACTACCCGTTCTATGAGTAGCAGTTACCTCACCTCTATCACTATATTCGAATATTTTGCTACTGTCCCGCCCTCTTCGAGCTGGATAAGAGCCACTACGATGCATTATTTATCGCTAGTCAAATGTGTCGCTAGATGAATCTGGATAGTAATTATATAACTAACTCCGCCTGATGAGAGCTATAGAACTCGAGGCGTTATAGCTCTAGGCACTACATTAATACAATCGAAATGTCGTATGTACATGAATGGCAAGTACCTAAATTAGAAACGAACCTAGTACTTAATATGAAGACCCGTATTTAGTCTAAGATATAGTAATAAACGATAACACTAGAAGAAATCCGAAAGCTATTTAGTAGTGAGGGCATTGATTTCTAGGGGTTTGCCTCGTCCGCGAACGTGGTAGGTTATATTCCTAATTAATCGGACCACAGATTATATTCCTTCGGCTACCTAGATTCCTCTATAAAATCAGACTATCGGAGATCGTTAGAATAATCACTATATTTCGCACTATTTTCCTAAGCTCTAGTAGACTAGGTAGTAGGTAGGTTGCTCTTAGATCTAACCTTACAGTGCCTTTTTGAGTATTTCCTAAGCCTACGCTTACCCTCCTAGCGACGAGTATTTTCTACCTATAATTTTAGTTCCTCTAGGTATCTGATACACTAAATAGCGATTTCCCGTGCTATATATGTATCTTCTAAAGCGCTATGCCTAAAATTGCTATTCTATATCTCTAAGTTTAAGAGATCCTTCGTAAGGGTCTTTAAACCCTATATACGAGGTAACGGCTCGGTGGAAATAATAGAAGGGAAGACGGTCTCGGTAGTAAGGATAGCGGTGTTAATAATCTTCGTATAGTATATACCTAGGACTTTAAGATTATAATTAAGAGATTAGCTAACTAATATAGTTAAGTTATCTATAAACTCCTATAATTTATCGCGGGCCTCTCGCTAACCACTAAATGCTGCGCTAGAGTAGATAGCACTAGATATAATGTCCTTAGTTATTCTACTAAACTTAAACCTCTAGTTAGCTACTTCTTTTGAAGGTATAACGTAGCGACTTATAAGTATTTAGCTTATTAAAAAGTTAATAGCGCTAAGGAAAGCGAGCTCTTAGCGGCTATCTTGCACTCTGACTATTTTATAGTTAATAGCGATAGCCGGATAAACATTCCCTCCGTGTAGATCTAACTAAGGTATTTCTCGAAACTGATAATTTTGAATGGAGCCCTTTAAAGGTCGCTATTTATTCCTTATAGAACTAGGTCCTAAGATGTATTTTTCGGCCCGAAGACGGTTCTTTGAATAACATCTAGAACGGAGGTATCTTAAGATAAGACTCTGCTCTAGGGGATCTAGAACGGTCGGAAACCCCGGGACTCCGATCTTCACTCCTAATAGAACTTCTGTTATATTAAATATAAGATCTAGCTTCGAATATACCGGGGATTAGATGCTAGACTACTTACTTAGGATAAGGCTCTCTTTAAAGATAATTAGTGGTATAGAAGCTAGGAAACTAGAACTATGATTATCGGGAATAGTTATCCGATATCCGAATAATTTCACCACTATAGGAGAATCGGTTTGAATATTCTTTAAGGGTAGAGCTAGTAGTGATATTTATTGAGTAATGTTCGAAGTGTTTATTAAAGCGTACTTAGACTTTTAGTAATGTTATATAACTCCGAGCTTATCTTTAAAGGCTCTTTGACATATAGGATAATTTAAAGGGTGAGACTCTTTTATAAAATGATTTTTGACGCTAGCTAAATTCCTAAAGTTCTTTCTCTCGTATCTAGGATAGGAAAACCGTGCCGAAGTGACTATAGTTATAATTAAAGATTACGTCGATCGGGTTCTAAGTTTCAGATAACATTCAGGCAAAAGAGTCGAGTTTAAAAATAACTCTAGGGCCCCTCACTCGCCTTATTTTCTGCCTAATAATTTAACTAGTACTCACGGCGTACACGTAGCCTTCCCCCCTACCTTATATCGCAGGAGGTTATTAGTAGGTGTAGGGATTTAAAAGCCACATACGTGCGGCACGCCGCTTCACTAGAGACTTAGGGTCCGTCTACTTAGTAGCGAGACGAAAGTGATTTTCGATAATGGTACGGTTCGAGAATTAGATAACTGCTTACCCCTCTGTTCGATCTTATATACCAAATTTTTGATAGAAGGCCCGGGCGTGGTAGAATCGGCTGAAGGGGAAATGCACATGATTTGGCTTATGTTAGAGTTCCTAGCTTAGTCGCGCCACGGACTCAGGGCATCGGGCTCACTCTATACCTATAAGCAATGCATCAGCGGATATCTTTGTTTATTTATGCCTTGAGTAGTATCATCACCTACTCGCTAGCATATTGCAACGCAAAGCCTTATTTATGGTCTGAGGTTTATATTCTCAATACATGGGCTGTTTAGTGCAGTCAGTACCTCCCCTGAACTTATAAGGGCCTGAACTATACTCCTAATAATTCGGTGAGAGTGATTGTCGAGGATAGTGGAGCAGTTACTTACAGCTGACTCCTATTGGTTTCTTCAGTACCCCACTTTTCTTTGTGTTTTGTGTGTAATTACGGGGTTCCGAGACATCACTTACAAGTCACTCTCGAGTATCCCATGGGACCTCTAAGACACGGAGGAATTGGTCCTATCCACATATCAACTATGAACTAACTCTGCAGATGTGTATTTAACATACCTCTGTCTGCCACTCCTTTTATCTATAATCAATCATCTTTATTCTTTCAATTCAGATTGGTTCCCCTTGCTTCTCAGGACCCATCAAATGCGTACAAGGCCATACTGTAGTTACATAACTTCACAGTGATTTACGCAAAGGAGTTTAGCGTTTTCCTAAACGTTATGACCAGTGGTGTAGCTGCCCTTTGGATGCACCGACATCAACCTGTTTGGTCTCACTTTCTCAAACAGTCGGGAAAATATTTATCCGTCAGAGCTCCTGTCCCTTCTAGCTGTTTCCCCCTAACTTCAGGGGCCGACGTCGCAGTGAGATAACAGATATAAATTGAGTCAGTAGTCTTAGATCATTATTTCTCTATGACCCGCACGCGTCGCCTCCTCCGAGAAGAACTCACATTTTCTCTTGCTAAAGAGCGGGAGGTGAATATCCTTCATCAGCTAGGGTATGTCGACCGACAGCGGCGCTTCTTCTCCTATCTCGATACTAGACGCACTTAGATGAAAGATGTTATTGCTTATTATTTGAGCTTGGATCTAACCGAGGTGTGCTATATTATAAAGATTGAAGACTAGTTCCGCGGTAGCTTTAATGTTTATATTCCTATTACTATTGTTAACTAGAAACGCCGATAGTAGCCGGGGAAACGTGTTATACTGCGATTCCCTCTTCTATATCGAGTCGGAGACGATTTTAGACCTAGTAATAGGGACGAAAAAATCTAATATAAAGCCGGTACCTACGCTTAGCTCTAACAAAATTGTCTAGAGATTCTAATTCCTTAACTATACGGGTTTGCCTTATCTTTAGGTGAAACGGTATGAACCCGATCGTATTTTTTTTCTCCGTAGAAAAACCTGTATCTAACTCCCGTAATATAGTTCACGTATATCGACTACCTACCTCTTCTTAGTCGTTACTCTAAGTACCTATACCGTTTACTACGCTATTGTTTTCGCTTCCTGATACCTTTAAATTATGTCCGTTATCTAAACTAGTCTAAACGGGATATAGGCTGATTAGGACATACCGGATATTTATTGATAGAGTTTATTAAGGAAGCATAGGGTATAATGCTGTTAAATACTTAGTCTGAAAAGCAACATAACATCGAGTTGCGGAATAGTCTCTTTAAAGACTTATCTCGGATTATGCTTAGTATTAGTAGAGTGCCTCTGCCCTATATTAGGTCTTTTATTATAGATAGGAAGGGGTTTTTAACCCTCACTAATCGCCCGCTTTCGATAGAGCTTTAGGAATTAGAAAACGAGAATATCCCGACTGACTTACACCGTGACTTTACGTATTCGACTATAGAGTCTTACGTGATAGATATCCTAGGGGTCTATGATAGCCGCCTACGGAATTAACCTAATGTAGTGAATAATATATAAGACTATGGATATCAGATATTAGCGCTAGCGTTAATGCGGATAATACTTCTATTATTTTTCTGTCGAAATCTGCGTCGTAGACCCTTTATTTTCACGTTAACTAACCTCTATTAAAGTAATATCTTTGTCGATAATAAATAGCGTATCACGTGCCTAGTCGACCTCGAATAGGCCTACTCACGCCTTATTAAAATAGTCAATCCTCCTTACTAATTAACTAATAAAGGTATAGATGAAATCGATGTTAACGAATATGATAAACTTCGGTAGGAAATGATGACTATTATGCGTGCTAAAGAGGCAGAAAACTTTAGCAAGATCCTTCTTAAAGACGTAGCGAAAACGCCGCTGCGACTATCTAAGATTATAGAATAGGGATAGGCGAACGGAATATTCTGGTATTCCCTAGCCCTTTCTAGCCTAACTAGCTTATTTAGACTATTCTATAATTATATTTAGCCCTAGCTGTCTAAGTATCGCTTAGATGAACTTAGTGAAATTATGCCCTTTTACTAGGGGAAGGACGTGGGGAAATTCGTGGCTACTAAGCTTACTAATAAGAGGAAATATAACTAAGACCTTTAACTAGCCTTTATAGCGGGTAGTATTGATTATAAATCGTGTATCTAAGTTTATTTAATTTAATAGCTAATAATAAACTATTTCGATTATCTAATTAGTGACTACGTCGTAGATAGCTACTCTCTTCTGCTCTCTTCCTTTTTCTATTCGTAACTCGGTAAGGGTTTAGGTTCTAGGCCTGCTTTACTATGTACCTTTGTTTCCCTCTTTGAGATGTTTTTCGAACGCTATATCTAATGCACTAAAAGCCTTCTTAGCATAATTCTCTTCTCTCTTACGTCGTGCTGCTCTCCCCAAAGAACTAATCTGCTATAGAGACTTGATATCTACCTTTATGGCCTCTTTGATTTTAGGTTCTTCTGCTTTATGATTATCGGGTATCTTGAATTCTAAAGTTATCGAACTATTAGGATTTTATTTTGTTCTCTAAGTCCTTTATTTCTCGCTTACTAGAATGCGGCTAAGGAAGGAGACTCTATAGTTAAACTAGTCTTTATAGAGGAAAGCGGCTAGGCTACCGGATTTAAGTTATCTTCGATACCTAATGCTTAATAGCTCCTACGGGCGTCGTATAGTACTCTATAAGCCTATTAATAAAGCTAACCGGATAATTATGTTAGCCTTACCTTCTAACTTCGAATGAAACCTAATAGTTCATTATTATATGCCTCGGGGATTAATTAGTGGGGTAGTATTCTATCTAATCGTTTACCGCCAGGGCGAACTAGCTCGTCTTAATACGAGGATGATCTAGACTAGATAATATCTAACTTCGTGCTAATGTATAATATGCGGCCTATGCGTTATATATTATACCCTAATAGTATAATTAAGAGACCGCTAATCTATGCACTAAGATTTTCGCTATCACCCCTCTACTAGTTTAGTTTCCTGTCTTGAAAACTTATTCCCTTACCCCCGGCTATAAATCGGATTCGTGTAATTTAACTTAACTGAAAGTGAGCGTGATAGTGTGTATGCGGCTTAGGCGAGATACAGGAGATAGATAGTTGGTAATATCTACTGAATATCGAAGGAAGGAGTAGAGGACCGAGATAGATCTCTTCGCCTCTAGCAGAGCTTAGCTATTATAATCCTCTTAGTATTCTATAAGACCCTAGATCTAGGAGACTAAGAGCTAGACCTAGTATAGTTATAGTGAACTACGCTTATGTAAATCCGATTCTGAAGTTTTGGGGAAGGTAAATCGGCGGTTGATTAACGTAAACAGGAGTACATATGAATTTATATGACTCTACGTACCGTGACTGAGGAAATTTAAGCTACTTCCTTTTCTCGAATTCCTAGATGACTTTCTACTGGTTTAATATCTGCGTATACTCTAGAGCTGTGTGGCCTTTTCTATCCTTGATACTTAAGTTAGCTCCTTCGTTGATTAAGTAGCGAACTACATTCACTTTGCCTAATTTAACTGCTTTATGCAGAGGCGTTCCGAGCGGCATGAAGGAGAACAAGGCCTAAGAAGCATAATGGTCCTCGTATATAGTTGAATTGATAGCTGCCCCTTTTCCGATCAGAAGGCTTAAGACCCTAATGTTATCCGAATGCCGATCGATGGCGTGATGGAGAAGTTGGCCTTTTCTAACATCTCCACGTCGATTGATCATCAGCTGGATGACTGATATTGGGCCGCCCTTGACAGCAAGGGAAAGTGGGGTGAGATCAATAACACATTGTCGATTAGGATCAGCTCCATGATCAAGGAGCCAAGTTACCATCTCCTCATCTGCAATCGCATAACTAAATAAATATTAGAATGTCGATAAAATGATCGGAATTACTGGGATGAGTCTCACCCAAGTACGGGAGTGTTGAGCTCGTTCACGGGCTGATTGATATTCCATCCATGCCAAAGGAAAACTTCCAGAGCACCCCTTCCTTTGACCTTAACGGCTTCCAAAGCGTAGAGTGGATCCATAGGCAAGCCGCGATCAAGAAGCTCTTCGATGAATCGTACATCTCCTCGTTTGATGGCTTCGATCATGATTTGATAAAAATCGCATATTTCAAACCCCTCTGATGAAGCACTTTTTGAATCGAGGATCTTCCGAAATTCCTCAATATCACCACTAACGCAAGAAGCATGCGATTTTTCAAGAGTCGCTTGTGGCGTTCGAGTTGGAATTCGAGGATATTCGCTCGGTTTGGCCGGAGGGTGATCTGGAGGAGGCAAGATATCCATGACGGGTTGAATGAGAAAATATAACACTCCCACACGTACTAGGACAGCTCGATGAAGTGGGACGTATGCGCTGAGCAGCAGGTGGCAAGGGAGTGCACTGTATTTAACTTATTTCTCAGACCTTATATTTGTGAACCAATCCAGAGTTTAGCCAATCAAAAGTTGTGCATGATAGGCGGTGTGTTCCACAGGAAGATGCATACGGAGTACTTACACGAAAGAAGCCAGTGTCGGAGCAAGCTGATTGGCTAATATTTATCTGCGAACAAATCAGACGAAACCGACTTCGCGGAAAGGATTAATTGATTGAAGAGCAAAGAATATAGAATGACCAATGGCAGATTGAAATATACCCAGTAAGTCAATTCTAAAGTACAGCCCGAGGCAAGGCCAATCAATCGGTCTGTAAGTAATGGTCCCGCTTTTGTCGATACTGGAAGCAGTATGGTACGCACCACTGGGGCTCGAATACAACCATTTGAATGGTTTCAATTACTATCAATTCTCAGACTACGACTGGAGAAAAAGGTAGAGTGTAAGCAGAGTAACAATTGGTAGAGCAGCCAGAGACGTGAAAGACATTCTTACAACTTTGTACATATGAGTTTATCCGGGAAACTATAAGTAGAAGGAAATCACCTGTAGACACAACGCTTTTTACCTCTCTGAGCTAGATTAAAATTCTCTACTAGATCTCCGCAATGTCTGGATCTGGTATACTGGCTCAATGGCAAGCCGCTCGTGCAGTTCTTGTGGTCCCAATGGGCGGCGTCCAGTTTATTTCTTTCCAACAACGGGCGGCGATTGGTACGGGGGCCTTCGGATCATGCTCCGTGGTCATGATTGTATCCACATACGGCGCTATCCTCGCTCATATCCCTCCACGATCCTTGCAACCATCGGATGACCCCTCTGCCGGTGATAACAACGTTCGCCGTATGATGGGTCAGGTAGCTGCTCTATACCAACAGAATAGAGCGTACTTTCGTTCGGCGGATACGGTCGTCATTTGTGCTTGGTTCAACGGAGCTGTGGCATTGCCCGATCAACAAGCGGTCATGTTTTCATCTCTTCAACAATTGGGATTAAATCCACGTTTTGAAACATATCCCGTGCCCGGAAATCGTTGGATGGCACGTGGACAATTTGGGCAGGGTAGGCGTGGGATCTCATGTCAATCATATTCATCAAGCAGAACTTTCATGGAAGATGTGAGATTCTTTGGACTGGTATACAGCTTCGAGCTTACGTTGAACAAAGTTCTTCTCTTTTTAATTATCTATGATCTAGTTATTAGACATAAAAGAGGGAGAAGCACGAATCCTTCATGGGCTAGACGAAAAGGGCCGCGCTTCACCTCATATCCCGCGCCATTGCAAGCGCCGGCTACCACGTCACGAGGGCCCCAGGAATATCGCCGGATGTGAAATGAGTCAGCGTCAACGAATAAGTAATTAGATGAGACAGAGGTTGATCATACTAGATACTGTCGATTTTTTCAAGCTGCTATCAGGAGGAGACTACCCCTGATCATGCTTAGTGGCAATGAAACGGGTAGGAGATGCCGTTCTCTGTGAAATGCTCGGTATCCACCCCGCTTTCCTAGGGCGTAACTTCAGCGTCTTCTCTCACCCGGTTATTGGTGGCTATGGAACGTCTGGCGGTAAGGCTGGCACGAGAGGCCGGATTGAAACGTCCGTGGAGGATCGTTCACGGGACGAATAGAGTAGATTATTACCCTGAATGGTGTCTCACCGCATCCTGATAACGAGCTATTAGTATTACTAGTAAAATTTCTACTATAAATGGGGCACCCGCTAGGCACGGGCCGCCTAGCTTTGTGGCGGGGAGGGAGATATCTACTCTGTGTATATCTATAATAATCAAGCACGCTTCTACACTATATAGCCCCCTAAGGATGGTCTAGAACGACGGTATACTAGTACGAACCTATATTATATACATAATTAGTTATAGGTATTAGTCCGAGTGAGGAGTCCCCCTAAGCGATGATTAGGGAGTAACTTGGCTAACTATGTGACGGCGTGACACTGCGTGTAGGAGGCGTCGCGCTGACGTGTACCACTATCATCTAAGATGCTCTAGAGTCTTAGTATTAGATCGCGATCTAATGCTAAGACTCTAGAGCATCATCTATCCTATATTTTGTACGTTAACCCCCTACCGATATATGATATGATTCGACTCTATTAATATGGATAATACAGGCCCTGTTGATGAGATTATCCACGCTGCTATGGTTATATTGTTAACTATGCCTAGGATAAAGGTTTAAAGTTTGCTCTTGTATCACCGCTAATAACTACAATCTGCGCTTAATAGTCTATAGCGAGTTCTACGATCTCGACTATCTAGTGACAGCGATAATCGTTAAATATATACAGAACCGGAAGGCTTAAGCTTATTATCTTTAGTATATCCTGAGTAGCTAGATACGCTTGATTTAATAAATAATGGAAGTAGCTAATAAGCTAGTAATATCTAGGATAATAGCCGAGAAGCCCCTGAATCTCTACCGTTACTACGCTCTTTATATCTATAGTTAAGTTCACGAAGCTAGAGTTAGCCTCCTATCGAGGAGATAATTAAATTAGATATAAAGAAGTTCATAGAAAAGATCTAAAAGCAATCCGAAAAAATACGCTCCTTCACGAATAAGAATGAGCTAGACGTAATATCCTAAGGAAAAGATTAGACGGGCCTAGATCCTCGCCTAGTTAACATTAAGCTAGCAGCGCGCGGTTTTACCTTGACCATAAAATTCTGAGTAGGGCTTACGCGGTATTCTTTCGCTAGTGACTACTTAGATTAGGCAGAAAAGTAAAGTAAAAAACCTTATCACGAGTTTCTGAATAAAGAAATAAAAGATATAGATAACAGGGGGTCAGGATGTGTTAGTAAGTATTTAGACGAAATCGGATAGAATACCGAAGAGGCTCGGAAAGCGATCTAGTATAGTTTAAAATACTACTTAATTAAGTATATTTACGGAAGCCGTAGTGTCTGTACCTTCCTTTTCTTTGTTTTCGCTGCCTTCCGCGGATTACTATACGGATATCTATAATTATTAGCTATATTAATTCGCGAATCTGAATGGTCTACTTTTTCAGAGGCAAAGGCTTATTAGATATCTAATTATCTATCTATGTATATAGAGAATTATAGTAAGTGCTACCGCTGTGTATAAGATTAAGACTAAGGTGTGCAAAGGAACTTACCGAGAACGGTAATCCGGCTAAAAGCGCTCACTTAATCCTAAGTGCCTTAAATAGCGCTAAAATAAGCGTACGGAGCTAGACGTCACGTTGACCTTTACGGTTAAAACGCACGAATAAAGCGAGGCGTAAGAAGCCGGCTTAAGTCGCACAGAAGTAGTCCTAGCCTATGGAAATGATGAGATAATATTGCTATCTGAGTTATAATTTGGCTTTGACCCTTTTGAGTGGGATTAGGCTTACCTTCTATAAATTCCTGATATAACGTCCGAGCCGCCGCTTAACATTTCTGGGCACTATAATAGAAACCCTTATATATCTATAAATAGAGGCGTAGTGTCGCCTTTATCTTAATTTAATCTATTAGTGTCTTAGACGCTTAGCTAATGTTATTATATATTTGAGTTTCCCTTATAGGGGTAATCATTATGAATATGTTATTATTAAGCTCTATGATTAATACATGAAAATATCTCGAGGTGAAAGTGTAAGTTACTATATATCCTTAGGTTATATTTTATATATAACGAAAATCATATTAATATTATCACTAGAAAGGGCCGGTCGGTTCTCGATATAGTAATAGTTGTTAATAGGAAGCGGACTACTAAGGGAGAGAGTTAAAGCCCCTTTAATTAGGATGATTAATAGGCGTTTCGTTAGATAAAAGCGGTTTAGGATATTTACGCCTTTAAAAAAGTGTCGCGCGGTGTAGGCTAATACCTAGGAAGAATTAGTAGCATCCTAGAGAAAAAGGGTAGGGAAGCTATATTTATATAGAATGAGTTTTCTTTAAGCTCTAGCTCTGCTTGAATTTCTTCCTATAACGACTTTATAACTTCTAAAAAATCCGCCCCTTTATAAGCCTACCCGCTAGGGTTTTCCACTATATGCTCCGTCCGGCCTTCCACGATTCGATCCCTTATAGAATCGATGATAGGCTTAACCTTTTATGAAATCGGCACGAGTCTTATTATAGAGGAAGTAGTTACTTGCCTCTTACTATAAGTGTCTAGTATATATGACACTATCGCGCGAGGTTAGGGGAGGGGTTAAATATCTGCCTAACCGGAGGGGAAGTTATCACGACGTAGGGCATCTGCCATCACGTGTTAGGTGCCTGATTGATTCTGCTAGCTTAAGCGGTTAGCGGGGATATATATCGACTAACGCGCCTAATAATTAGTTTAAAGGACCTACTAGTAACTAGGGATCGATGTCCCCTAGATTAGACTATATATACTAGCTCTATTCCTAGAGCCGGGGTTAATGTGGATAAGGCTATATTAATAGGAAGGGGTTCTACTTTAGTCGAAAGTTATGTAAGTAACGTAATTAATAGGAAGGCCTACTATTACTACAAGAAGGCCTACCCTCTCCTTATTTTATTCTTCTTTCTAGATATTTTAGAGTAAAAGTAGGTTATCTCTTACTCCGTTAGTTTAATTTTCCGGGAATAGAAATATTTGCCTACCTTCAAAAAGTAATCGTCACCGGGAAGACTAAGAGGTTATGTCACTTAGATTTTAGCTTGAATTAGATCGTCGTTGAGTTATACACGAAGAATATTTAAGTACTATAAGTATACTAAAAGTCTCCTAGCTAGAGAATATTTCTTAAACGTATCGTCACACTAAGTCCTCGGTAGAGGGTAAGCTATCATACTAGATCTACTCCTACCTAAGCTCGACTTGAAACTATCTAGTCACTACGTCATAATAGCTCTAGGATTTTTCGACTAGTTAAAGATATAAAACAGAGTAGAAGAAGTCCCGATAGGCGCCGTGAAATTCGTTTCTTTTTAGCAAAAATTCGCAATTAGAACTACCGGACTTAGAGCTTACTCCGCTGTGGTTATAGCGTCGATATACGGTGTAATACTCGGTTATATACCACCGCTTCCTTCGGTAACGCTAGACCCTTATACGGGTGATGCTAATGCTCGATTTATGATACTATAGGTTAAAAGCCTCTACGATAGTAATCGGAATTTCTTTCCCTCGGTGACTACGAGGGTTATCTATGCCTGGTATATAGGAGGGGTGGCATTACCTAGTTAAGAGGAAATTATGAAAAGCTCTCTTTAAGTAATAGGCCTTACTCTGATTATGAAATATTATTAAGTACCTATGAATCTAAATATTCCTAATTAGGGGATAGTCATTATTACGGGCGGACTAGTGGTGTATTATGATGATGTGTAAATTTAAAAACTCTATACGTCTTCGAGTTCGAGTCTAATAGTGACTATAACTAGTAGGAGATAAGGAGTTAAGATTAGTTAGGTAGTATAGAGTTAACTACGGTCGAATTTATCTATTCCGCGCTTTAATGATAATTCTATAAGATTCATCTTAGAAACTCTTATCTGCTTTTGTATGATATAAATACGAATAGGACTAGTATAACTAGCATTTACCAGGTAGGGAATTCGAATTTTATAGTGTTAAGAGCTTTAGCACTACACACTATCCTCGTATTTTCTGTCTTAGGACATATAGGAGCTATGTATTAAGTAGGAAGAGTTAATATATATTCCTTAAGGTCGAAGTTCCACGAATTCTACTAAATCGCGTTAGCCCCGCGTTTATTAGCTAAAACCACGTAAACTGTAGCGCGTGACTTATTAATTCCGCCCTAGGTAAGTTAGTATTTAAATAGCTATTTCGCTAAGTTAAACGAAATTTTTTTCAACCCTATCGATAACTAAACACGATACATACAAGAATTTCTTTAATCTCTATAGATATTCGGCTACCTTTATAAGAGAAACTCATTAGCTACGATGAATTTCTTATCCTATATCGGACACTAATAGAAATAATTAAAAATCTGCGTTCGTTATACATAAATAATGATCTATAAGGATTCTAGGAGACGATAGATCTGTTACTCGCGAATTCTAAATCTGAAGGTTTTACTATAGAGGAGCTTAGCGAGGTGATAATAGAAGTAGTTAAAAAGGATAACGCTAGATTTATTTCTAAGCTTCTCTTCTATAATTTCCCGATACACCCTTACTACACTTTAGAGGTAATATTCCGTAAGGCGAAGGGCGCCCTCGGATATTTTATAGAAGTAGGATAGGATATTAATAAGCTAGTTAGTGAAATTAAACCCCCTATACTTAGGTAGGTTAATTCACCTATTTAAATAGAAATTTTATTGATAAAGATTAATAGCTACGTAGTTAAAGATGAAGAGTTTACCTTATAGCTTCTTAATCATAGAGTAAACCCGAATAAACGATGCGAGATAGACTATACCGCTTTATCTTACGCTATTTAACTTATACCTATTAGCATCATTAAACTAATGCTAAGCCGTAGAGGCGATGTGCGAAAGGGATAGCTTCTTTATTATGCTATATTCCGGGATACTAAACTTAATGATATTATATCGCTACTCGTTGATGAAGGTGCCCCTTTAAACGCTATAATGCATTAGGATAGCCCTACTCTGATACGATTCTAGCCTTTAAGCTTAGGAACTCCTTTATATATAGTAGTAGAGTAAGGAAAAACCGATGTAGTTCGTTATTTAATTAATCTCGGGGTAGACCCTAGCGTTAAGGACGCGAATAGCCGGACCGTTATAGAGTAGGTATAGAAGTTAGATCGGACTGAAGTTATACGGCTTTTGGAAGACGAACTATGAAGACATATCTATAAAACGAAGATAGGATAGATTAAACTTGCTTATTAGTCTCTATCACTTTAGCTATAGCTTTTCCGTACACTATTACCTATATCCTAAGTACTTTAAATTTAAAGCTAGTTAAATCGATAAATGATGGCCCGTTTCACGTAAGGTTATACTGTGTTATGAAAATTTAAAATAAGATACGAGGCGATTTCTCTACCTAGATAATTAAGGCTAAAACCGAGGTTTTTCTTTAGATGCAGAATTAATTTTTACGAGATCATCACCACTACTCTAATAACTTCTATCCCTAGTGTTATAATCCGGCGGTGGGTAATGATCCTAGTGAATAATTTATTTATTATCTACCACGCGATCCTAATCTATACTATCTTTTGCCACGCTATTAGGTATCCCTTTCCTTGAATCCTAGGTATATTCCTAAAGGAATCTAATTTAGTATCTATCCTCCGTCTAACGCTTATGTCTAACTACCTACGTTAGTGGAAAGGTTTATAGTAGCACGATCGGACCTTTAAGTGTTTATACGGGACGTATAAGAAGTGTTAGTAGGTTATATGTAGAGACTATATGCGTAGATAGGAATATTTAGTAATTAGTAATACTATATGATAGATCGGTGATACTTAAAAGAGGCCTTATCTCGTCCTCTATTTTATCCTTACTTAGTTCTAGAGCGCTCTGTCTAAAGCCCCCTATAAACTGCTTCTCCGCCGTTTCGATCCTATCCCTACTTCTAGGATATATTTAGTCCCTGTTACCTATGCTATACAGTCCTTCGTCTATTTAGGGAGGAGACGAAGTAGTAGTAGAAGAGGAAGAGTTAGAGAGACCTTCTAAAAGAGGGGTATCTAATACTACGACTACTTTTACCTATCCTAGTAATATAACGTATAGAATGAATACTATAATGCCCCTAATTCCGAAAAGTACTATAGCTTTAAATAAGCCTCAGTAAATCGAGAGTGAGAGAACTTATATTCCCCCCCTTCTATTAATGCGCGGTAATATCTAAATTCTATAATTCACTCTATTAGTATAGGCGCTCTAGTATGCTAATGACCTCCTCACATAAGATATTACTAATCGATCTTCCACTAGTATATTAATATAGTCCTCCCTAGGCGGTAATATTATTGAACTTCTAGATCTATCTTTAGCCTAAATCATCTTGAAGGCCCCCCCTAGAATACTCACGACCCTAAGAGTAAGTGTATATACTCGAAGATTTAAACCTAGTAAGCTTATATAAAGGTAATCATCTCACGCTGAATTTAGGAAATGCTAAAAATATAGATTATGACCCGCACCCCTAGCATAAATTTAACTATAGACGTCCTCAATCAAATCACCCGGTTTAAGAGTTATAAGGGCGTAATTTTAGGTATAGCTTCGGACCTTTATACTTTCTCTATTATATTTCACGTTAAATATAAGAATGACTCAGTAGGTAATGTTTATAGAGGGCTATCTATTCCTAGAGAAGTGTTATCGGAGATATAACTTTAGGAGCTTTAACGTAAGGTTAGGGCTATAAAGGCTCTTCTGCGGGTTTAGGACTAGTAGTATTTAGGGTGGAAATATAGCGTTAAAAAAGATAAAATTTTAGTTCTAAGTGAAGGCTAGGGCCTAGGCTAAAGATAGTAAGGAGCGCACTAAATTATTAGTATAGATATATATATTATCGAAGACCTACGGTCTGGTTTCTTAAATTCTTAGTTAGTTTTAACTAAGATCGAGAGATATAATCAGCGCCTATAGGACTAGCGAAAGAAAGGCCTATAGATAGGCTCCCTAGCCGTATATACGAGGTATAAAACACTATTAACTATTATTATTCGAAGTGTAGACTCTACCTAAGGCCGTTAGAAACTATTAAATAGCTAGTAATGTTACTTTAAAATCTATTAGTATCTACTTATCCTATACCGTAATATTCTGCTTAAAAACTAGATAATGATAGTCTCCTAGCCTTAATTAACTATAACGTATATCGATAATGTAGGCACATTGATTATGGTGTTATTGATTTTCTAGGCTGTTCTAATTATCTACGTAATGTATCGTGTGGTCTTGTGGAGACGAGGTAGGAATATCCTATTATAAGTTTTAGCGTTAACCTAACTATTCATTTAGTATAGCCTTAGCCTACCCCCTCGTACACTGGATATTATGACGTATTACTCGCTAGGTAAGTAACTTATCCCCGAAAGCTATTTATCGGCTAATACTTATCGCAAAGTCTTTAGCCTGTAGGTGCTCTTAGAGACACCTGACTATTTATCGGTAAATGCTTACTCCTCGTTATTATATATATCTATTCTAGCTCCCCTCTAGGGTAGTAAGAATGGGCCTAATTAGAACACCTCATTAAATAAGATATATGATTAGCCTATAGACAGCTCTACGACGAATGATAATCTTATTTGAAAAGTCTAGCTACTAAGATTAATAAGCTTCCGTGGATACCTGGTGTTAGATGCGTCTAAGGGTTACTGGGTGCTTGGGGCTTTTTTTGGTAAGCTTCTTTAGTTATATCTAGTCATAACCTGTTACGATTATGGAGGACTTAAGGCTGTGAGGTATGTGACTTGAGACGACTGATCTGTTGGGGAGATAGACATGTGACGATACCTAAGGGAAAGGGCACGTGCTGCTTATTAGGCGAGATATCACTACGTATATATTACAGGACTATCCTAGGCGCACTTATAGCTAATAGTCTAGTAAGGAGGTATATTTTTAAGCAAGTGGATGCTTTAGGGAATCAGCCACTAGAATTCTTCTGTAATGACTTCGAGATCTATAAAAATAGAAAACTGAAACATAGAGATCTCTGATTGAACCAAGGCTGACTCCGCTGAAATTCGGAATATAAGGAGAGTGGAAGGGGGAGCTCATCCGTAATTAAGTATTTAGTTCTCGAGACTCTATAGGTAGTCAGCAATATTTGGTATAATTCAATCCGAATATTCATAAATATGACTACGTTCGGATATAAAAGGTCTCCTACCCTACACGGTAGGACTATAGAGCACTACACATAAATGGCCTATAACTAAAGTTACGCGAGTAACTCCTATTACTGACCGGTCAATGAAATGTAAGCCTACCGGTCCGAGTTTATGCGACTATACCAGGCCACACTATAACACTAACGGAATTAATATTAATAGCATTAGCGTCAAGACTAGCGACACTAGGAATAATATATATAACGTCGGGAGATATAGTGTGTGCTGCCGTTCGCGCTGTATGATTCTATAAGCTTATATAGCTATAACTAGCAGGATCTAGGTCAAAACGCTCTTTATTTTTACCTATAGTATATGTAATTCTATAATAATGAAGCACTTCTTGAACTAATGTCCGCTCTACCCTATACTAGCTTTGGCATAATAGAACTATCTACCGCGATTATTATTACCCACTTAACGCTAGTGAGGTTTAATTTGCCTACTATGTTAGAGCCTACCCTAGTTCTTGCTGAGGTATAGGTCTAGGAATAGTAGCTAGAGGTAGACTTATCTAGAAATCTTAATGAGGAATCTGCATAATATATAACTTCCTTATATATAGCTTTTGATTAGATCCGCGCGGGAAGGCTAGTTAACGTAAGCCGACTGCTTCTAGAAATATTAGAGTGGCTTATAACTAAGGTATAGGGAAGTGGTAGGTTTATCGCTCTTAGTCCTAGTTATTAGAACTAGAGAAATAATTAGTAGGACGGTAATAGCTTAATTAGGATAAATAGGAATCCTACGCGACGATCGCTTAGACCTCCTGAAACTTTAGAATGGCTTTAATAACTGCTGGCTGGCATTATTTTAGAAATAGTTAGATATAGACTATAGCCTAGCTGTAACAGGATATTTACCTATAGGGCATAATCTATTAGACTTAAACTATATAGAAGCTATAGGCCACGATATTATTTAGTTTTATGATAATTTAGAGCTATATAGACTAGTCGATTACGAGATAGGTATTTAGGAGGAGCAAATTCTTAGAAGTAGGTGTTTCCTTTTCTCACTATAATGTTACGTGCTTTAATTTTAAGCCCCTAATACTAACGTAGTGGGTCCTTAGTCCTATGCTAATGCTTAAGGGTTCGGAATGACGAGGCTTAAAAAGTGCTAGCGTTAGATCGGAGCTAGACTATTATTATAACCTATTCGTTACTTTTATTTCTAGTAAAATATTGCTCTAAGACTATATTAGCTACGGAAAATGAAATGAATTAACTATAATAAAATCTACTATCTAGACAGTAAATTAAAAGTAGTAAAAGCATATTTATATATCGAGAGCTAGGCCTACTAGGGTATATATTATTAATTTAGAAATGAAACTTATACTACCGCTAATACGGACGATAACTAGCTATCATATCTTTAAGCTTATCTTATCTATGTTTACTAGGGGGAATAGTTCGTGAATAAAACTTAAAAAGAGAGCCGGCCGGGATCACGGTGAACCGCGCGATCCCTTATTCCTTCGTGATAGCCTAGTTAACGAATTATAAAGCCTTAATACCCTACCTGTTAATAACTTAAACTTAATTCTTACTCTACTACACGAATATTTACGATAGTCCTAACTATAAAGCGTTTAGCTTTAAGCCTTAACGAGGGTATTTAGGAAGAAATTACCCCTATAAGTCTATAAAGCTAATTCTTCGAGTATATAATCTAATAATTACCTAGCCTTTATCACATTCCTTAGCTTTCGTTGATCACTACGTACTAATGTATCTCGATAATAACGGTAAGGTCGTGGTCACTAGGTCCCCTTTAATCTAAGAATAGAACTCGGCTATTTTCACTAATAAGGTCCGCTAAATATTTCTAAAGATTATCGAACCTAACCTTATAGTTAACCTACGTATCGGCGATACCCCTAAGGTTCTAGCCTTCTATAAAGGCGCCCTAGAGTATGTCCTATAATTTAACTATTACATAATTATTAAGGTATGTATTAAGTTTATCGAGCCTAAAAAACAGGCCTAATACCCGTATAATAGGAAGCTAAAAGCACGCTCTACTCGCGGTATTCGTGGAGACCCCGAAAAAACTAAGCTACTATAGTGGCCCTTAGGTATCATATATAAAGAACCTGACTACTTAGGGAAGCTAAGTATATTATTACCCTTACTAGAAGTATACTTAGAGTTATTTACTCGGATTCCGGCTTAGATAGTATTAAGCTTCTACTCTATATTATCCGTAAATTTAGCCCCTTAGGTATCGATGCGGATAAACTAATAGATATTATTTATAACGCCGAGAGGAGTCTAAAGAATAGTTTAAACGTCTAAATTATCTACGAGATCTTACGCGTACGTAAAATAGAGGAACGTTTTGAAGGTGGAGAAATCAGTATATATATTACGAAATAAGCCTCTACGTAAGGGGCGACCTAACACAATATATAGCTAAGCACGAGGTTATCCGCGTGACTAAGCGAAAAAGAATGGTTAATAGTGACGATAAGGAATATTCTGATGAATCTATTATCTCTATTTCTTCTATAGAATCCCTAAAGCCTTATAAAGAGGATCTTCTTCGGCGGATATCATCGATTATATAAGCCGCTTCCCTAACGATATCTGTTTATATAGTATCTACGGTATAACGAGAATAAATCTTAATTCATAAAGAATCTCTACGTAGATACTACGAGTAGGCTTTTAAGGGCTTACAAAATATTAATAGCGAAGACTATTAAATTATGTTAAAGATATATATCGAGCTTATCGAGCCTAAGAAAAGGGTTAGGTACCCTTATAGCGGACGAAAGATGCCTCCCTCTAGACATTTCTAGAGGCCCGACCCGAATGAAACTAAGCCGCTATAGTGGCCTCTAAGAGTGAGACATATTCGGCCGCGATATCTTCGTAAGGATAGTAAGGAGTAGTATCCGTATTCGTTTATTCTTAACGGGCCTCTAATTACGTGGAAAGAATGTATTAGGCTCCTAACCTATATACTATATAACCTAGACATTAGTTATAGAGTCACCGCACGTCGCCTACGAGAAGCCGACTAAATATTTCGTGCCTAGATTTCCTAAACCGGGTGGCCGCTACTGGATAAGCTCTACAGAGTTAGGGAAGAGGAGGAAAATCTCCTAAGTAAATTAAACGGTAATCTACACTTATTAATTATGTATATATAGAGAAGCTAACTAGTTCTAGATAAACTAATAGTAGTATCGGCTTCTCTTATAACCCCGCCTAATATAATAAAAGCTATCCTAAGTGAAGGATCGCGTGGTAGCAGGAGCTCCCTTACACATAACGCCGAGATAGCGAATGAAATAATAGATGCTCACAACGACCCCGGGCTAAGTAGTATTATCTCTTAAGGAAACGTTAATATACCGCTAATAGGCCTTTACTATCCCTTCTATAATCAAAACCGATTTATGCATGAAGGCCTACCTACACTACTATATTATCCACCTTATTTCGTTAGCTCTTAGGCCTTTATACTAGACTTATACGACGAGCTCTAAAGTTTCCTATCTTAAACTATTCTAATAACTACACTCCCCGCCCGTGATTAATACAGGGTATATATTAATAGCTATAGGTTTCTATACTATTATAAGACCTAAGAATAACGCCTATCTAAAGATCGAGTGCGTAACCTATAATGTTAAGATTCCTCCCTTATCCTACTTTTCCTTAACTTATGTCCTTAACTTGTAAGACCTTCATTTAGCCTATCAAATTATAATTAAGAGCTATATATAACGGTATTCGCTTTGTTATACTTATAAAATAGTTCTACCGACGTAATATTATTCTCTAAAACTAGAAATAAGATGAATTTTATAGGATGGTAGTGAACTAAAGGATCTTAATAATTCGGGCATTACTTACGTTACGTGTAGGGAAGAGGGGGGGAGTAGGATTCTATCTAAACTATTTATAATTCCTATCTAGGACGTTAAGGGCACTATAAAAATGTATAGGAGGGTAGGTAATCTTAACTATTCCTATTTAGGAAATCGGGCTTCTGCCTTATATATATCGCTATACTATATAAGTCCTAGTTAAGCTATACACATTAAACTTGATATTATATGTCCTAAGCTAACATTCGATCATTTACCCCTCCTATAAGCTTTTATGCACTCGTCCCTATCATATATAAGGTTATCTTTAAGTAATTACTTTTTATTTTTTCCTACTTTACCTATAATATTATAATTTATAAGTAGCCACACGATATAACCTAAACAAAAATAAGATTCGGAGACCTATATTCGTCTATAAACGAAGCATTACGCGGAATTTCTGCTATCTACTTTATGTCTTCGAATAGATATCATTCTAGGAACTAAGTGTAGATAGTAATAAGATAAAAAAAATTATTAGTGTATAGAAGCTCGTTCACCTTTCTCTTATATAAAAGTTTCCTATCTTCTTTAAGAAGTGATCTGTAACCTAGAGATAAGTTAATACTTAAATCCACGAGTCTAGGGTTCCTATAAAAGAGGCGATAAATAGCGCTAACACGAAAGACATATAAAGTATAACATAACCTTTATCAGAATTTCTCTCTAGATTTTATGCTAATAATATCGTAATCAAGTAAGTTATCTCGTCGGTCTCTATTATTAATCTAAAGTAATAGCCTAATATACAAAAAAAATTAGCAACATTAACCCGGCTTAACCATCATCAATCTTCCTCCTAGCCTAAGGCTATATCACGATGCTAGAAGACGTTAATATTAAACGAAAGTAACTACTAGATATAGTATCGCGAGAGGGTGAATATAGTCGTTTAGGCCTTATAGCTAGGAACGACTTAGCTAAGACTTACGTAAACGAAGGATTACTAGATAATGCTGTCGTTATATAAGAGAGAACACTTAAAATACAACGCGATAGTAATGATTTTGATCTAAGGCTAGCTACTTTAAGCAGTTTAGCCCTTCTATATAATACTTAAAATTAGTTAAGCCGTGCGGAGGTAATTCTAAAGGAAGAAGTAGAACTATAAACTAAGCGGTCTAGCTAGTATAGTCGCGAGACATTGCTCGTTTCGTGTTATTTAGCGAAGGTATATAAGGGCCTTAGAAAGTATAGGGATGCTGCTAAGCTGCTAGAAGAAGTGATCAGTTTCTAAGGGAAGCTTTACTATATCGATCATTTCGACAAAGAAATTAGTAAAGGCCTTTATGCGAGCCTCCCTAGAGAGTATCGGGAATAACGGCTATGCATCTTTTAGATATTATCGTTAGTATATATTATTATATATACATATTTAGTATATCCCTCGCTCGCGGATAGTTAGAGCCTAAACATTACTAGTAGGACGACTATACGTTATTTAAACTTAAATTTATAGTTATCTATCTTATAATCTATAATATTCTAGGGTTGAGTGTGGACCTACCCCTAAACTATACACGGCTTTATATTAAGATATACCGTAATAACTATCTAAGTATTTCTTCTATTACTAAGAAACGATCTTTTAATTAGCGGCTAGCGACCTAGACCTTTTTAATAATTACTAGGCAAAGGTCGAGTCAGACCTAGAGTAAACCCTATCGTATACTCTAGATTATTATCACCGTCCCTCTATCTGTTAATTTACTACTACTAAGCTGGCTAGCCGTATGCTAGATCAGGGGATTAATCTAGTATCTATAGTCAAGGAGTACGATTTATCAACTTAGAATAGGATCGCCTTATATCACCCCGACTTAGAGCCTCTATTCAACTGGCTTTCGCGGTATAAATGCCGGCCACCACCTAGTTAAGATAGGCTAAACACGCCTCTTATAATTACTGCTCGATATAATCGAGTAAGGGAGACGAATTGGCTGTTATACTACAGCTATGATAAAGGTGAGTAAGGGATTTACGCTATAGAGGCTGTCACCTACCTATTAGACAGACGAAAGTGTTAATATCCTTGAGATAGTTATGAGGCGCATTTCGCTATTAGGTCCGGCCTACCGAGAAACGGACTAGGTTCTGAAAATTACCTATAAAGTTGTCTAGGGAACTTATAACCACGCTAGGGAGAGCAAACTCGAGGGAATAGACATCCTCGAGTGTCGTGCTATCTAGAAGGCTGAATGTATTAATCGCTTTGGGGAAGATTCCCTACTTTTCTCTAACTTATTGCTGTCTGACGCAAGAGAAGCGAGTCTGTCTAATTTAGAGGACTTTTTACAGGTTCACAATAGCGAGACACGAAGAACGATAGCTCTGATTCAGTAAAATGTTTGATTGATAATCGAGAAGAATGATGTATTTCCATACATGTAATCCATATCCCATCTCTTCTGTTTTCCCTATTCGAGGCTAGAAGCACCTATACCGGAGTGTAGTGCCTCGGTCCAGGTAGTATAAGAGGTTCATTTCGCCTGTCGTTTACCCCCTGGTTTTTTTGTCTCCTTCCTGTGGGAAGAAGAACCATACCTACTGCCTAATCGGAGCTAGACTTTATTTAGTTAGTCTCATTGCTCTATAATCATGATATCGGCATAAAAAAGGCTATATGGCGATATAATAACAGGGTTAAGGATAGAGGTTCTAGGATATAGCAAACTCTAAGCCGACTCGCCACCCGAGGCTATAGTTAAGGAAGTAGAAAGATCTTTCTGATCAGAATAAAATTAAGTAGACGGGTATCTGGTGTATAGGGGAGGGGATTATAACGTATGTGAAAGCCTTTTGAAATTTGGGATCTAGGAGAGTGATGTATGCCTTCTAATACAGCGATATCTATAGGCAGAACTAACACTAGTGGTAGTTAGATAGGATGATAGAAGAAGTGATTAGGGAGCCTGCTTTCTTTATCTACTAAGGCCCGATTATTATCCACTCGTCTGATTACCTAACCGATTTAGGGATCGGTGCCGCCCACCTATCTCGATATAGAATATTAGTCTTCTGAGCCCTTTTAAGCAACCCGGAGGATATATTAGTAACCTTAAAGCTCTATCCTACGTCCTACTACTTATTAAGCACTAAATTCGCGCGGCTAGGAGGCGTAACGAAGTCCTTTAATTTACGATCGAAGGAGATATTATTTATGCGAGGTACACTTAAGATAGAGATATCACTACTAGCTAGAGGTTCCCTAGTCTAGAAAGGGTTTTCGGAAGACCTATAGGGGTTAGATCTACTATTATTATCCGAAGTATTTACCTTTATAAGGATCTACTCTAAGCCTACCCTATAGCGTGCTAGATCTATAAGTGCCGGATAGATTACTATCGATAGGAAATTAGGTAGGAATATAGATAAATAATGTATATTAGCTTACTAGGAGATTTTCTATAGAGATATTAATACTTATACCTTAGCCTAGATAGAGCTTACGCCTAATATTTAATATAGGTAAAGTCACTACCTCGTATTATCTCTACTATCCTAGCTTCTTTAGCTAGGGAGAGGCAGCGAACGGCTAGTAGCACTAGGATAAGAAGGAGGGAAATTCCACTTCCTAGCGTCGATTCAAATCGCATCAACCTACGTCTATACTAGAGTGCTTTATTAGTGTTATAGTTATCGGATAATCCCTCCTGTTGAATGAACGTAGCCATAGTCCCTAGACGATAGGAACCCGAACATAGTGTGGGCTTATTCCGTCCGGTCTGTTTAAGCTAGTCTTACTCTTATAAGGCTAAGTTAGTCTAATAGTGGATTTCCTAGAGCCGCTATATCTAGGTATAGGTGTTCGTTCCCTTTCCTATCCGCGCGATAGGGCGATAGCATCCTAATTCCGCTAGACCTACTAAGATAACAGGAGAGAGATTAAGTTTAAGAAAGGAAAGAAGGGTACTTAGTTACGCCGATAAATTAGCTAATAGAATTTCTACGGTGATAGGGGGTATAATAGTAGTTAGGAGTGATGTGTTAAACTCACGGATCAGGATATTAAGGGGGGCTATCGCGTAATATCCCCGAAACGGTATAGATTAGATTATATCGAAGGACGGCCCTAAGGTCTAGACACCTAGTGGTCTCCGAACTTCAGATTATGCACTAGATCGGCATCATCCTAGGCACGCATGAGATAGCCCCTTATCTAAGAGTCGTACTTAAGGCCCGACCTCCTATCTAGCATAGTTATGGTTCTAGGGTTCTTCTAAGCTATAGCGGATAGTCTGTTTCTTAATCATCTCTAACTACGATAGTCCTTTAGTCGTTTCTCTAGTGCTTCGGTCTACTATATATAAGTACGATTATCTATTTAGAATCGGCCCACGTTAAAGATAGAATAGCGTACCGTCCTAGATAGAAGTGAGCCCTCCTACTAGGGGGATAGCCTAATATAGGAGCAAGAGAGAAACGATATTATAGCCTGTGCCCCGCTAGAAGGGAGGCTAATAATAGATTTTTCTAGTATCGATAGTAGAAAAATTAGCTAGCCTAAAGTGATTAAAGTTTAGATAGCTTATTACCGTTAGGGTAAGGAAGATACTTCGCTGGTTATTAATAACCTATAGGTTGAAATCAGATAGAATAGATCAAAGGACAGAGAGAGGAAGACTTTAAAGTACGCTAAGGTGATCGAGATAGACGGAGGTGAGGATATAATAGCAGAGTTTAGGCTTATGTCTTAATTTCCCCCTAGTGAACCGCTAGACGCGGCTAGGATACTAAAAACCCTCTCTATAATCATAGAGGGTAGTTAATCTAAACTATACTCTTTAAGGAAGGACCTTAACCCCTATAAGCTTGGCTATTCTGTATCTCTAACGCGTTAAGTAGATTAAATACTCTATAGCTATAAACGGCGTTATCCCCTTCTTTGCCCGCTTATAAAATGTTAAATAGCTTAACTAACGTAATATCCAGCTCTAAGGCCGGAATTAAGATAAAATGCTAAGGAGAGAATAGTAGTTTACTAATCTATAGAACGTAAAATAGACTTTCTTAATAAACCTTTTTTCTTTTTTATATATAGAGGAGGGTAGGCGATCTTAACTATTCCTATTTAGGAAGTTAAGGTCCGGCCCTCGCTATACGCTCCCGATGGTTAAGCACCGACCTACGCCTATTAGTCTAGAATAGGCGAATCTAACTATAATCAGCCGCTTAGATTTAACTTCGTACTGATAAATTTAGTCGATTATAGGGGCTATGTTCTTATCACATTAGGGTCTATATAGAGCTCTGACTATAACTTCGGCTGTCTTACTTTAAATATCTCTCCTCTTTTTATTCTCTATCCTTTTTTCTTAGGCATATAGGGGATTATTTATATTATTCCGTGAACTACTTATTAACTCACCTTCTACTTCCGAGAGCGAGGTTTATGTCTGGCCCGTATTATTGCTATAGGTAGACAGAAATATCTAGAACGTAATTCTCTATTCTATAGATCCTTAGGATTCGCCTGCGTATTATAGAATAGCATGTAAGTCGGAAAATCCTAGAGTCTCTATACACGTTCTCCCTAATTCTTCTTCTCTTTATTTTTATCGGAGCTTATATGGTTACTATTATTATAGCGGTAAGCAGACTAAACGATGGTACTGATGGTCGCTAACTACTATAGAGGACTAAAGCTACTAGTGCCTCCTACTAGAAGCAGAGGTTCTTACCTACGGTAAAACGAGTTTTTAGTGGGCTATTAGCTATCTTACTTATAATATACTTCGGAGACGTAGCGGTTTGTGTTACCTATATGGTAATAACCCGAGCTAAGTGGTGGTGCGGGTAATCTCTCGTGGTACGCGGGTATAGCCCTTATGTAATTTACGATTATTAAGGCTAACATTATAGATGTATATTACTAGGTCTACCTCTTTCTATATAGTCCTTATTATATCTATGTTCGATACTACCTTATCCCTAACGGCTGTTTAACTAACGTGTTGGTCTACCGCTATCCCTATTAAACTACTTATTTTAACTATATCCTTGATATTTTACTACTTAATCTATCGTGAGCGAGTAGTTAGAGATCTGTTAGGAGGCGTAATTCGCGAGAGTATGACTTTATAGGAAATAATAGAAGTTATCTCTAACGGTGTCTGTATCTTAACTCTTATCGCTCTAGTTCTACTCTACGCTAGTAAGTTAGGTCTACTTATAAGTGACGTTAAGAGCTCGTATAACTAGTTAAGTAGAGCTATAGAGACTACTAGGCTATTAGATTCTTTATAGGTAGGCCACTATACTAATAGCTAGATTTATAACCTAATCTATAGCGGCGTATTACCTATAGCTTCTAAACTATAGGATCCTAGCGTCCGCTAGATAATAACTCCCTCTACGAACTAGTGGAAGTATCTTATAGACTACTCGATTTTCCTCCCTTATATGTAGCTATCTAAGTTATATCGCCTTAAGCTTATAACGCTAGCTTGTCTCTTCTTACTTATGGTTTAGCGAATAAATAATGTGATAATCCCTAATTAGGTTAGGGTGATCATAACAGCCCTAGAAAACTAATAAGAAGTATATACGTTCTATATTCCGTAGTTATAGATTATACTTTATGTTTTCTATAGATAGCTATAGATAGGCCTAAGCTCGCTACGCTCCGCACTTTAGATACCGGTGAGCTAATATTCTCGTATAGAGCTTTCGACAGCCGCCTTTGAACATGTCTATAACCTCGGTTTGGACTTTTATTTAAAGAAAAAGACGGGAGAAGTGTTATCAGCCTTAAATAAAGGCAAATCGGTCACTAGGCTCCTAGAATAGATTGTTTTTGAGTTTATTCCTACTCTATTCGACTTAATCATCGCGATAGGCTACTTTCTGATTGTTTTTAATGCCTACTACGCTCTGGTGGTTGGAATATTATCTTTTAACTATATTTACGTCACTATTCGTGTGGGCCTATAGAGAGCATAAACTAGGAGAGAAATAGTTAATGCATCGCGATATAAAGACGCTATTAAGTGAGCTAGTAAGAAATACTTAGAACTTTAAGTGGGAAATACACTAACGGGACTAGGAATAAATCACTAGTTATATACTGAACTGTGAAGCTTTTTAATATAGAATAACATAAGTTTCACTGATACCGCACCGCTATTAGCGATTATTAGAATACCGAGTACTATTCGTCTCTGCGCGGGATAGTGCTAAATACTATCTAGAGCACTATCTTAATGACCGGATTACTTTACACGTGCTTTATTACTACTTACTAGGTCTCCACTATTCGGCAACCTATAGGTTTGTTCGTGACCCTATTAATGTATATAGTATAGCTCTAGGGCCCCTTAGGATATTTCGGTTCCTTCTACGTCTCTATCTAATTAGCTTTGATTAATGCCGAGCGTATATTAGAACTCTTCCGAGAATAGTTAATAGTGGTAGATAGCTCGCTTACTATTCCGTTAGCCACCTATAAAGGTGAGATCCGGTTTTAGAATGTCGGGTTTTTCTACGATAAGAGGAAGCTTGTCTTAAATAGACTTACATTCACTTATAAGCCGGGGACCACTACAGCCCTAGTTAGAGAGTCTGGAGTGGGTAAATCCATAATCTTCCAGATCTTATATCGGTTCTATAACCCCGTTAATAGCAGTGTTTATGTCGACGGGCGTGATGTGCGGGACCTTATAGGTGATTTAATTCGTAGGCATATTAGTATAGTGCCACAAGATTCGACACTCTTTAATGAATCCCTGATATATAATTTAAAGTATGCGAACTAGAGTGCCACTGATGAGGAGGTCTACCGGGCTTGTCGCGCTGCTGGCATTCACGACAAGATAATGGTATTCCCGGATGGCTATAATTCTAAAGTGGGAGACCTCGGCCTACGACTTAGTGGTGGCGAGAAGCAACGCGTGGCCATTGCTCGCGCAATTCTCAAAGACACCCGTATCATCTTGTTGGATGAAGCAACGTCTGCGCTCGACACTGATTCCGAAACCCATATTCAGAGATCTCTGAAGGCTCTCTCCCATGACCGCACCATAGTAGTGATCGCCCATCGACTTAGCACAATAACAGCGGTAGACTGCATCCTAGTCTTGCATGAAGGCCGAGTTGTCGAAAGAGGAACACACGCTGAGCTTTTAGAACTGTGTGGCCGGTATGCACGCATGTGGGAAAACCAGACTGGGAATTCAGCCGAGCTTAATAGCCAGGAGAGTGATAGGAGTGATAATTGTTAGGATGATAGCGTCAGGCAAAAGGTCTTTTGCTATATCTCTCAATGTATGTAAATACAGTGATTTTCTTTTAAACCTTATGCCACTTTGCGAGAGGAAAGGTGTGCTATAACAATCATCTGAGAGCCTCAAGAGGGAGTCGTTGGAACATATTGTTATAGGGGCTTATTTGGCATGTACTGGTGTCTAACGGACAGACCCAATCTACGAGCCTAACCAGCAAGATATGAGGGGCTTCGTCCTTTCTAGAATATCTCCTCGTATTCCTGCGCTATTCGCGACCAACTCAGGTGCCCCCGGGTACTCAGGAAAGTGCGGTACTGTCTTTTTCCAGAAGGGCTCCACGCGGACATCACCTTTACTGATAGTGTATGACGATTCTCTCCGGATGTACCTAGCGTCGCAAGAAGTCTGCCTGTCTCCCCGCCTGGACAACTTTCGGGCCTCGGTTCTGCCTCGATCCTAGTTTCAGTGTGAATTGCGGTATCTTTGTGTGCCTCGACATTATAGATATTAGTTTTAATAAATGGCTCCGAAGATTCTGCTCTGGCAGAATATCTATCGCCCCAGGGATCTTGCTCTTGCACAGTTCTAAGGATTGCCTAAACCCTTCTATTAACTAGTAGTCGTTAGCGCGCGTAGGTTTTTTTTATGGGGCGAATATATATCAACAATGTGACAGCTACGGAGTACTTGGAAATGGGCCAATCAGGGCAACGGAATCAGAAAGGGGGGTTGATATTGAATTGAGTGATTGATTGAAAAGAGACATGAAATGAGGGTGCTCATGGGGGTTGAAATACCCATGAGCTTACAGTATAACGAGGATCCTCGGATGTTACAAATCCGGGATGCCTAATTGCAACATATTTGTATTGGGCAGACATACTTTAGCGTTATCTCGTGCATGTAGGTAGTTGTCACTCTGCAGACTGTATGTTGAGATACGAGCACCAACCCATTCGGGTTGACAATATATCTCCCTCACTTTCTGAGATGTCCTCTTGCAGGTGGGTCAAATCTTGAATCAGCTGGGATCTAGCCTCTCGCTCTGTTTGCACATCTTCGGGCTCGGGAGGCGCCTAGAGCAGCTTTCGGAGCACGTCGGAAGAAAGCGCATCGCAATCGGTTTTGCTCAGTTCCACGGTGGTACCCCTAAGGCTACAGCGGTATTTACAATCATCGCATATCTCGAATTGATCTTTCGGATTGATTCTTGGAGTAGATCAATCTAAGTGGGACGCACTCCGCAAAGGCTATCGTCAGTAACCAGCCTAAGGTCTTGCGGATGAGAGCTGCTGAACAACCCATTAATCCTATCTTCGATCCTGCTACTGAAGAGAGGCATATGGAGATGCCTGGCGACACTTCCCTTTCGGTCAAGGATCTCAATGTACCATGTTAACAGCTTCAAGATAGGCTGTAAACCATAGCGCGCCGACTCAGCCCGTGGCACCGGACTGGATACTAGACGAGCGAAAAGGTTGATGGGTATAGTAGGCTTACTGCCCGTAGGATAAGGGATAATAGTGGTGGTTATTAATAAGGCAGATAAACGAGAAACGAGAGGGACCTGGGAGTGAGTCCGTTACTGTTTCTTTTTATATGTAGAGGAGGGTAGGTGATCTTAACCATTCCCGTTTAGGAAGTTAAGGTCAGGCCCTCGCCGTATGCATATTTGTAGTTTCTCAGTTCCCTTAGCGTGATTACTCCCTGATAGTCAAGCACTAACCTACGCCCACTAGCCTAGAATAGGCGAATCAGCCGATCTGAGTTAGTTTTGTACTGATAATTTAGTCGACTATAGGGGCTACATTCTTATCACATTAGGATTTATGTATAGCTCTGACTGTGTTTTAGCTGCCTTACTATAAAAACCCTTCTCCTTTTCATTGCCTATCTTTTTCCTTAGATATAAGGAATAGCTTATAGTATCCCATAAACCATACTTAATTGACTTACCTTCTATCTCCGGGGACGAAGTATATATCTAGCCCTTATTATCGCTATATTAGGACTGAAATATCTAGAACACACTTCTCTACCTCGTGGATCCCTAGGATTCGGCGCGCATTACTAGTGTCATTCGTATAGTAGTATCGGCATAAGGTAATAAATCATAAATCGGAATAGGTTTCGTAGGGTATGTATCCTACGCTATTCCGCTTCTGGAACGAAGTTCATGGCCTTTAACACTTATGGTAATAAAGAGACCCCTTCCCCTTTCTGTGAACTTCCGATCCTATCTCCTATATAATTTATTCCTACCCTTTCACTTTCCGGACGGCATTAACTCCTATATTTTCTTCTCCTCTCTAATTCTTATAAACGGTCCACTAAAATCTTATTCTAAGTCGCCTCGCTGTGCTAGGACTACGTGATATATTCTTTAGGTTATTAGCGCAGCGAGTACACTTATCATAGTAGGCGGTAATCATAAATTAAGGATAAAGGCTAGCGCGTCCTTTAGGAGTCGACGAAGCAAGATTCTAGGCTTAAAGGAAAATAATAGATATAGTTAATACGACCCGGTATAGTTAGTGCAAAATCCGATTAATTATAATAAGATTCTGATATAATAAGGCCTCCCCTCTACCTGATGAGATTCTATATGAGGTAGTAAAGAGAGCTATTAAAGTGTTATTAGAACTAAGGAACCATCTTCTAACTCTCGCTATTATTCGCTAGAACTTTCTTAGTTAAGACGCTAGAGTGATCCTAGATAGGTGCTAGGATCTACAGAGCGGGCTATAATAGCTACTGAGCTATATCGAGATAGAAGGTTACGCTCTTTATCTTTATACTAAGCTTATAAAGTATTATTCGAGAGAAATCGTGCCTAGCCTTAGTTATACTACTCGCCTTAAACTATCTATTATAGTTTAGTATTTCGATCCTCCGTTTTATAAACCTTCTCTAGGGCCCGTCACGTCCTATTTTAATGCCTTACCTCGCGAATCTTCTATAATACTCGTCGTATTCCTCCGAAGCCCGCTTAATATAGAAGTGTGGAAAACGCTTTATGTTAGATACTAGACGATATACTAACTTATCCCTTTTAATGTCTTTATACGCTTATTTAACTTTTTGCTATTATTATAGCTACCCCGAGAGCCTTTAGCGAATTAACTTAAATTCGGGGATAGCTAATTCTAACTTTAGACTCCTCGAGTGCTAGTAAACGGAAAGGTTCGGTTAGACCTATTAATACGAAAGCGCTAATTCTTAACGCTAGTTAAATATCTAACCTTATTATCCTCTTACTACCTATAAAATTTCAAAGTATATACTACTAACGATAAGGACTATAGGAGATCATATTCTAGCGGGTAAGATATATACTATACGGAGTCCCTCCTATATCCGTAGTAAACTAGTCTACTACCGCTATCCCGTATTTCTATGTATGGCCCTAGAGAACATACTGTGATACCTACTTATAGCGACTCTGTAGTATTAGCCGTTAACTTATCATATAGCTTTATACTAGGCTAAGGAGGAACCCTGATAAAACCGCCACTTTCACTCCTAGACTAGGCGTTAAAAAGTCTAAGAAGCCGCGAGGAGAAAAGGCCTAGATATAACTAAGTGCACATTTTAACCCTAGCCCTTATTAGCTTTATCCTTAACTAGCTTAGAGTTAGTAGTTTTCGGAAAGTTATACTAATTCTTTCTAGCGTTAATAATAATCTACGTATTTCGTTAATAGCCCTAACTATTACTCGCTTATTATCAGAAGAAAATTTTGAACTTATGATATTAGACGGTGTTTCTATGATTAAGCGTTTACTAGAGATCTAAACCTTATTATATCTCGTGTGAATTTCCCCTTAAGGTAAATTAGCTATGCTCGAGTTAGCGTATTAGTTAGCGGAGATAGGCTATAGGAGGATATATAAAGTAGAAACAGAGTTATTTCCTAATTAGTTATGTTTCTGTTGAATAATAGATTTTTGTATATAGTCTATAAAGATAACAGTCTCTAGGGTTTACGAGTCCTTTCCTAGGTGAAAGTTATAAATAATGTTAAACTCCTACCCCGTTAGTAAGCGAACTATCAGTCTAGTGATTTAGAGTTTAGAGGAGCTTAGAATTAGGCTTAAAGGTTTAATTAGCGGGGTTTCGGAGGAGGTGATATCTCTCGGAAGGTAATCCCGAATTAGATAACTATAGCGTACTTTGATTCGCTTATAGGTAAAGGCGAGTCATGCTTAATCTAGATAGTTTCTATGTATAGGAAGGCTAGCTCTCCACCGTAGGACTTATGATACTAAATTATTTATAATCGCTCACTAAACTTAGATTTACGATAGGCCGAGGCGGGAGCTAATTAGCGTATAACGTGTTTATAATACTAGGAGGATCTATACGAATAGCTTATCCGTATCCGAGATTAATTCCGAGTTAACCTTAATAACACGAGAGTTTAGCGTATGCTAATTATATCCCGTATTATGATTTATTAGCTGAAGTAGCAAAGGGCGAATAGAGATTAGTATTCTGTGGGAGGTAAGAGTAGGACTAATTAACTAATTAACTGTTATAAATGATAATGGTGAGATTTAGGACCCCCGTGGCACTATACGTAGCTATAATAATATGTTAATATTATAAGGGTTAAGCACTATAAAACCCTTTATCTTTTACGGCAACGTACGATCCTTTATTTAAAATCGTTAATCTGTCTAGGGATAGGGGTGTATATATGATCAACTAATCATGTGATAATAGTATATTAACGTACGCGCGGCTAAGAAAACGGCCTCCACATAGCTATATATAAGCATATCACGACGCTATAGTTTACACTAGGTGATATTTAGAATTATTAATACGCCTCACGCTAGGGGTACCGGCATTACCGGACCGTCATATAGCTAGTCTATAGATGATAAATGTAGTTTAGCCTATAGTATATATAAGTTAGTACCTCTAAAATTCTCGGCTAAATTATTTTTTAAACAGAGAACATATTACTAACGATCTAGTGGCCGCTAACGGGTCCTATAAGCGGGGTATATACTACTATCGGCTATCGTAAGGTGATATAGTCCTATGCTATTAAGAGTAATATACGCCGCTAATAAGTCCTATATATGCTAAAAGACTAGTACTTTTAGATATCCTAAAGTATACTGTATACCAAAACTTAAATTTGCCCGATAGGTGCTCGGAAATTTAGTTTAGGCGCTATTAGCGCGTGCTAAGAGTTATGATCTAGAGTCAATTAAACTTTATATAAAAGTTCGTAGTGACTCCGTTAGACCTAGAAACTACCTCTCTAAGGAAAGTAGCTATATTTATATCGCCTACGAATAGATAGGACCCATGTAGAAGGGCCTTTAAAAAGGGACAGCCCTAAGGGAGACGTTATTTATAGGTCGGTTATATCTAGTAGCGTAGGTCTTCTTCATAAGGAACAGCGCGTAGCCGCTAATAATTATTATGCCTAGTGATATATAATCATTCTCTCTTATAGGTTAGGAGCAGTGTTTTATATATTAGTGTTTTATGTACTACTCGTTCCTGAAGGCGTAGATGCTCCGAAAATCAAATTCGGCTTATTATTACTCCTATCCTATTAGTAGGGCTAAGAGACTATTAGTACTTATTCTAAGTATATATAAGCCGGTTAGATCCCTATATATCACCGTATAATATAGTGTCTATTTTCGTTAGGACTACGATAATCCGATTAGGTTTACTAGCTAATTACGGTGGGGTAAGGTGCCTTTTATCGATAGCTTATTTCTACGAGTTAGTTATTTAAACCGAAATATCGAATTAGCTAATTACATAGTTCACTTATAGCTTAGGCTAGTTACCTATAGGCCCTATAGGAGTATCTAAGATAGTACACGCTTTGATTAAGGCTTAATTTAAACTCTTGAGTAGGGCACGGTGCGATAGGATCTAGTTCATAGGCTAAGCCGAGTCTGTTAGCATTTAACTATATACCTACTTATCTATTACGTACGCTTAAAGCCTCTCTACTAGGATCTAATATGATTATAAAGGATATTATTATATACCTAAGCTAGCTATAGAGGGTTAGGAGAAGTAGGGGCTATTCTAGCGAATACTATTTTCCTTCGAAACTTCCCTAAGCCCCCGTTCCTACAGTAGGATTAGGTGCTTTAAAGGGAGTAACATTCTTAATCCTAAAATAAGAGAAAACTAATACGACACTATATTTTCATACGCTTAGAATCCGGAATATCCTATATCTAGTTAAGTTTTCGTTTACTTGATTTACCGTAAGATAAGCACGATAAATATCCGTTATAGTTATACTTAGCTATGCCGAACGGGCTATAGAATCCTTATTAAACTTTAAACTATCTTATGGTCTAGGGAAATACGCTGATTTTTCGTAAGGCTTTCTATCCTATTTAAAGAGAGATTATAAAATAGTCGTCTAGGTATCGTGTGTAAAATTTAACCCGCCTCTTATAGCGAGAATAGATATTATAAATGTTAGTAAGCTTATATATCCCTATCGTATCTATCTCTCTAATAAACTCTATTTTAGACGAATAAAGCGAGACGAGAGCTAGGATAACGTGTTCAGCGTTAGTGCGATACCGGATAGATCCTTAATAGTAGTAAAATCTATTCTAATAAGTGACCGGGGTATTAAGTTTAAAGAAGAAGTTTGAAACTAATAGAGCCGTTCCTATGTTAATAAGTTAATGCTTAGGGTTAAGGTAGACCTACTATTTCTGAAACTCTAAGTGTTTCACGTTATCTAGTCGGATAGGGAATGGTAATTAAGTGTCGAGGCGAAAGAAATCCCTACTTTATTCTTAACCGAGTCTATTCCTTATATCTCGAGCGCGAGTGTGGCTATCGAGAAAATCTATAAAAGAGGACTAAAGACGTTAGATAGAGTGCGAGGCCCTAGTGATAGTGGAATTATCTTTAACTATCTCTCCTATACCGAGCGATATTATTATATCGTGAACGGTACTTTTAGTCTAGATCTAGGTTACTTCCTATTTAGCTAATTCTATTAGACTAGGAAAAGCTAGGCCTCTATCCTAAAATTCTTAACCGGCAACGGTAATAGGCTTAAAGAAGCTATTTATTATTAGTATATAGTCCTCTTTATACTAGCGAGAGACCTACATTAGTGCGGTAGTAGTTATACGTGCGCTAATTCACATTAGTATTTATAAAAGCGGGGGTTAGATAGATACGAACGCTTGCTATAGAAGGGGCTTATTATGTTTCTCTTTAGGATGAACTAGAGTGTAGCCTTAGAATAGGTTAGGATTACGCTTTATCATTTCTATATAGTCCTATACCTACCGTGCTGATTAGTGGGCTAATTTATACCGTTATAGTTTATGAAGATAGAGTGAGTATTACCTCCCGAGGTAGCGGTTAGTATAACCTTAGTTCGTGATATAACGCTAGGCAGAGCGCTAAATAGGGAGCCGTTCAAGGTTTCCTAAAGAGCTCCTTCTAGAAAACGTTTATCATATAACGTATTATTTACGAAATAATAGAATATAGACCTAATCCGACCTATGATCGTGCCTGACCGAGAGAAGCATTTCCGAGTTAGGGAATTAAAAATCTTAGCGTAACGAGAGATTAGCCACTACTAATAGAATTTAGTAAGAACGGTTAAACCCCCTACTAACTATTAATATAATATATTCTCTTAGAGTTTAAAAATTTTTACTAGAGCTTATACCTAATATAAGATTAATCATATCATATAACTAATAATCCCCTAGGAGCCTTTCTAGTTCCCCTATAAATTCTAGAGGCGTTACTCCTCTTACTCCTCCTCTATTAATGCTAATCAGCCTCACCCCGGATATTATAGGCTTAAGATCGATAAATCCTTCACCTCTATCATCGAAAAGATAATTAACCCTTATTTTATTCTCTGTCCTAGGGACCCTAACTCTGAAGATTATAACGCACTAATCACAAAGCGAATGTCTATAGCTTAGATACCGCTCCGGATGCTGACGAAGGTAACTTAAACAGATAATATTACTAAAAAGCTAACAGAGATAACTCCGGAATCTAATTACGCTTCTCTTATGGAGCTAAGCCGCGTTTATATATCCCTTTTTAAGGAACTTAAAGAGGTCCTTATAGTGGCGAAGAACCTTATTATCTATAAATGTTATAGATGCCGGTCTATACTACGATATAAATACGGAAAGGTAATTCCGTTAGTATAACTTTAAATATATAGTTCTCGGATTAAAAACTTAACGTAATTAGTAATCGCCCTTAAAGTGGGAAGAAGAAAACTCACGATATATGCGTGATAGAAATGCGTCTATTAGGATACTTAAAGTAATAAAGACGGTAATAATATTATAAGAAATCTTTACCTTAGAAGCTAGCTCTAGAAAGAGCTATAAATATGTTAGTTCCTTTACGGTAGGGTTTACTACCCGAGAAACTACGATAAAATCAAATTTCTCTAACAGGGCATTAACCGTATATTAGATAGCTACCTTAAAGAAGGCATAGAGATATAGAGCAGAAAATAGGCTACGCGAAAGGCTGCGAACGGCCCTTATATCTTCTAGCTCCTAGCGTAGCTCTCCTTTAAGGCGCTAGTATCTCACGAGAGTTAAGAGATGCTTACTAGTAAGCCGAAAGATCCTGAAAGATAAGAAAGTTAACCTTATCTGCGCCCTAAGTCTAGTGGCTATCGCTATCTAAAGTTCATCTATCCGGGTATTCCTAAAAGGGCTATCCTCGGAGATAATAAAAGTAAGCCTTAGATAGACGTTAACTATAAACGGAGAGGCACTACCTATTTCAGCCTACGCTATTAAGCGTATTATGACGGCTTCGAGAGTTAGAAAGTCATTAATAAACACGTAAATAACATCACTAAAGAGAAATATTAATCGTGAGTAGATAAAGTCTGTTTCTAATTATAGAGGATTAATAGGCTATTCTGTAGAATGCGGTTTAGTCTTATAGCACTAAATATAGCTATGATCCGGTTGCTTCTTCTCTAGTGGATTACTATCTATAAATAATAGCGGATAGTCGCTATTTATAGATTCAGTATCTATTCGAAGATCGATATTTCCCTTTCCCCTACGGTGACTAATATTATTACGGGAGAAAATGTGTTTTAGGGCTTCGGTTTTCGTCGCTCCTCCTAGGAAGAATGCAAGCTATAGTGTTTAAAGAGTAGGGTCTGGTATTTCCTGGACTAGGGTACGGAGGCGATACGTAGTCTCGAATACGATCTTTTCGGGGCTATGATTATTAGTAACATAAATCTAATTAAGGTGTTTGTAGGCGTCCATCTTGGTCGACATAGTATGTATATCCTACTAGGCTAGCCAGCAGGGGGGTTTTATATCAATGAAGTTGAAAGGCTGAAAAGCGATAAGCGCATTTCTGTCGCTTGAAGGTGCTATTATTAATGATTAAAATGCGATAATTAACTAACATATAAGACCTAAAAATAATATGGACTTAGCGGTCCTGCACCAGATAAATAATCCCTTCTCACGTTAATAATGGCCTCCCACTACAAAGCGCGTTGATAATCTCTATTTACTTCTGGTTAATATTCTCTATATTTCTAATGCTGCCCTATAACTTCTTAACTAATTTGATTACCTTCTGGTTTAACTAACTTAAGGTACTAGTAAGTTCCACGTGCTGTAGACGTTCGTTGTTAAGGGCTTATATTAAGACATCTCAGTTACTGGATTAGTGAAAATCTTCTAGTTCGGTTTTCGCTGGCGTTGAAAAGGTGTTTTCTTCCTATAGAGGATAAGGAAAGATTTCTACTTTAGTAGGCGGGAGATAGAGAAACACACATTAGGCTTATTCTTCATTTTTTTTGTTTATAAGAAGTGTAGATACGTAATTCAGTGGAGTTTTATCACTCTATGATCTTTTCTGGGTGTCGTGAAGGGTTTCTAGGTAATGTCTATGGGCACTAAATTACTCTTAGGTTCCTATTACAGGAATTTATGATATCTTAACGCGGCGTGATATAAAGTCAAATACTAGAAGTAACGGATGAGGGTTAATACTATCGAAACCATCTTCTTTAGTAGCGCAAGTAAACAGCTACCAGCGCGTCGCCCCGAACACAGCAGCGCGTCGCCCGTAACATAGCAGCGGGGCCCTAATAAAGAGGTAGCGGGGCGCCAATAACGTGGCAGGGAGGCGCTAATTACATGGCAGCGGATCGCCTAGAGCTAAGCGTCGTACAGTAGTTTACGGAATAAAGAACCTATAATAAACGTTGTCACCCTATTCGAGAAGGCAATGTTGGATTTCGGTCATCTCCGGCGGCACAGGTCCTTTACCTCCCCTTATATAGGGTAATATTGCTCTAGGGCAGGGTTCTTATAAGATGAACTAAGAATAAGATGCATTAGCGTGCGCCACTAGTCTTACCTTAAGGAGATCAACTCGAATGAATTTGCCGGGAAGTAGGGCTCCGAAATGTGTTACTAGATGTCTAATTAATGTGTACCTGCCGTGTTAGGCGGACGAAGGACTGCATGACTCGTACAAGAGGCTCAAGTAAAAATCTACCTCGCGTTTCCGTGACGTCAGTGTCAGGCTTATGATTCGTATAAGGCTGAATTTTTTTATGGGTACTTCGCTCTAGTAGGCTAAGCCTCTTTTCCACGCTCTTAGTAGTGATTATCTTATACCATCGCCCTGCTCATCTATGGTTTCAGTCAAAATGATACTAGCCTTTGGCTGCCTAGATTACTTTAAAGGTAGTGATAAGGGTGAGCAAGAAGGCAGAGAACGAAGAGCGACATCTACTACTTTAAGCAGAATCGTTATTCCTATATGCCTTAGACCCAGGTGTGCCTTAGACCTAGGTGTGCCTTTATAGTAACCACATCCGACCCGTCAATCCCCGCTAACTCTCAAAGATTAGGGCTTTTAGATAGTGTATTTAAATAGGATGCGACCCTTATGAGTACTCGAAATCTTTCCCTAACTCTTTTTCTAAGGAGCTCCGTGTTACTACATTATTTTTATTATGTCGAACAGCATCCGCCTATCAGGGCATAATAAGTAATACTACGAAGAGGAGGAAGGACTTCTTATTTACCTTAAGGGATAAGGACTTTCATAGCCTTAAGTTATCGCTTAGTTCAATACGGCCGTTGCATTAGATCGATAACGTAATATTGCTGGTCTAAGTAATAAGTAGCGCTAATTAAATAGCCTATAGTCCACGTAAACTCCCCTAATTCCGAATAATAGTCTTTTATTACTGATAGATATTCAGGATAGCAGCTCCTATTAATGCTAGCTCCGCACTATCTCGATATAAAGGAAACCCGCGATACTGAAAGAAAGATAAACGTAGATAAGAGGCATATTACGTTTCGAATCGGTTTCCTTATATTCTTACTCGATTTTTAATGTAATATATAAGTTTGAATCTCACGTATGTCTTAGGAATTAATAGTGGAAACTCCCTCCCTTAACGTAATAGCTTTCCTTAGCGGCAATATCGGTTACACGAAATAGATTTCAGGATGTTAAATTTATCTAGCACGTACTACTTAATTAATAATGAAAAAAAGAACTAAGGGACTAATAGGAAAGTAAATAGTAATTTCGGACTACACTTTAACCTATATAAACCTCTAATCACGGGTTTATAAGGATTATAGCCCCTGTTCCTAATTAAACACCTTATATCTCTGTATACGCGATATCGTACTTTAGATCCTGCCTACGCGGAAAAGGCATCCGCCATCTATATAGGTCCGCCTCTGATAGTGTCTTCGCTACCTTGGCTTACGACCTCCGGCGTAGCGCCAAGAGTTATTTATCTGATCTAAACTAGTTCAGAATATCCTAAGTCTTACATTTAGTTAATAGGCCTATATGCTCCTGGAAGATGTATATTAAGTTGCATTAGTTCATTAGGTAGCTTATACGAGGAGCGACTAAACTATCCTCTCTTCTTAATCTCCGCTTATGTCGCCGTTCTAGCACTATAGTGAACTGGCAAAATATAGCTCCGCATTATGTAACCCTACTAAAAGATTATATCATAAAGTCAAAACAACGAAATAGCTAACTAAAGCGGCTAAAGAACTAAAGTTCCCTAGTCACTCGCTACCCTAAATGATTACAGAGTCCTAAACGTCACGCTATATTCCTTATCTGTATTTCCCTAATTAAATTATAGAGATATTATAGGAATGGTTTAAGTCTGCCGAGATATATCTCTAGCGCTTTAATCGTCCTAATGATATTAGTGGTTTTCATAAGTTTTTAGTAAGAATCTAGCTCACTTCTGTTTCTCTAATAATCTAGAGATAATATAAGCTTAATGAATTTTGAACGTGATAGAGCTACGCTTACCTATTCTCTAGCGATATAACACGTTCTTATAACTTTGCTAGCGATTCGCTAATAGTATAAATATCTTCGTTATCTATTTTCGGACTAGGAGATAACTCCGGGAGATCTTTAATAGCTTACCCTACTAGAACTCCGTGGATATAGCTAACCCCCGAAGGAAGTAGAGAGCGTTCCGGTCCTACTAATATAGCATCCACTACTATAGGAGGAAAAGGTTCTAAGAATTAGTCTAGGACTTTATCCTAATTAAAGTTATCGTCGTGTTCAAGATTCGAGTACTAAAGATTAGGAAACTCCGATTCAGGCTCTTCACTCTAATAGAGGAAAGACTCGAGGTTAGTCATTTCTATAATCTTATTCTCTAAAGTATATCTATAAGGCTAGTGTTAGTTCCGTGGTCTCTATTTATCTTTCGTGTGCTAGTAGAGGCTCTATAACCTATTAAGTTACCTTTATCCTATTTCTATAAATTGCTTCTAATAAGTCTTAATTTAGTATCTTAATATTTTAAATAGAAACTAGATAATAAGCGTTACGCTATCCCTTAGACTAAAAACTATAATTCCTGCTTAACATAAGCGCTCCTAGTCCTCCCCCTTTAGGAAGGGCAAGTATTAGTTAAGTTTCTAAGCCTAAGGACGCAGAAGTTAAGATAATCATTCTAGATTTAGATATATATATCCGTAGTCTAAAATTAGATTTATAATCTCGTCCGTGATATAGAAAGGGATTAAGCTAATATAGGCGCTTACCACGATAGGCTAAAACATAATTAAAATAAGAGATAAATACTCCTAAGGGAACGTAAATTACCTTTCATACAAAAATCGTTTTCTTAACCTAAGATGTAAGCCTAGCCTATAAGTAGTCCTTCGCAGCCGCCTTAGTAGCTCACGCTAACTCTTTAGGTTCCTGAATATATCACGACCTCCTAGGGGCTACTCTAGGGTTTTTTTACGCGTGAGTAGTATCTACTTAGTTAAGTCGCTAAGTTAGAGAGGTCACTTCATAAAGCTAGGCTATAGAACCAAAACGAGAGAATTACATATAACTCCCTTCGCGATATATACGATCAACTATATAGAGAGCATAATAGGCTTATCGAGATATATAAGTCACTCTAAAGCTATCTCGACTATTTAGGAGCACTATATATTATTAGACTAGGCCTATCTATAATTCATTCGCGGAACGGTAGCTTCGTAACGCGCTCTTATTAGAGAGGCTTAGATTCTATATAGGACGGCGAGAATGTAATTAAGATTAAAGATTATTAGGAGTTATAAGGAGCTATAAAGTATTATTACTAGTTGGCTTAATTACATATATTCGTAATCCTACTTGGTTTCTAGGTAGGACTTCTAGAACCTTCTTCCTATTATAAATTATCTAATCATAGCTAGGTGTCTTAGTCTTAGGGACTTATGAAGTTCTAATCCACGCTCTATTCTAACACTCCTTCGATTAATAGATCTATTTCCGCGAGGAGGCCTTATAATTCGTTGTCGAACTTACAAAATACCGGCTAGAAGCCTACTATCTCGCGGAGTCAGCCTAATAGTATGTAGCGGATTTTGTCTTATCTATGAACGAGTAATTCGATCTATACGTGCTTCTTGCCCTAGGCGGATTATCTAGCGTCTTATAGGTCGAGACTACTATTCGGTGTAGGCGCTATTATCGGTGTCTATCTCTCTATTAAGTCTATTAATTAACCATCTATACTATCGGAATTTCCGCTTAAAGTCACTACGTTTAACCCCTTAGTTATTAGGATAATGCCGGTTTTAGATTCGTTCCTAAATAAAGTCCTGAATATCTTTATATCTTACAGTCGAATTATAATATAGTGTATCCCGTACGGCTAGTTTTAGCTAATGACCTACTATATACTAGTTTTTAACCTTAATTCCCTCTTCGCTAGGTAGTATAGAAAACTCTCGTACGTTTTTAACTTTAATCTCCTTATTTATAGCTTTTAATTGAATCGTCGCTCCTTCACGCTTATTTTCGGATCCCTAGAGGATTCTCCTAATATAAGGAGTTACTCTATTCTAGAATAGACGGTAGTGATAAATATTAACTAGCTAATAAGCGGACACCCTTTTAGCTTAGTAGGATATAAATACCCTATATAGCCTAGTATTAGGATTACGCCTTATAAAGTTACCTAGTCCGGTATTCTAGCGAAGACGAAGACCACGTAGAGGCGGTAAGTAATTAGGAGGTAGAGTAGCTATAGATAGGAAATTCCTACTTCGGATACACTTAGAAAGAGAGGGCATAATATAATGCTTATATTAAGTTATCTAGCTAGCGAAGTAGTGCCTTTAAAATTAGCGCCTATTTATAGATACGTAAATGAAATTAAGTATTATAGAAAGTTACCTTATTAAAATGCACATTTCTAATATTTATAAATAGTGTAGGTTGCGCGAAGGTGAAATATGTAAGTTAGACCTATATTTATTCGTACTATATAAATAGCCCGATATAGCCACGGCATTTAGTAACCTAGTGAAATAAAGAATATATCGTCTTCTAAGGTACCTTTAGAGAGTCTAGAGAACGTTAGTATAGAGGACCTTAATTACGCTAATTAGTAAGAAGGCTATTATATAGAGGAAGTAATTAATGCTACGGAAGAAATTCAGAGTGATAGGGAAGGAGAATACGTAGATAATAACCTAGATAACGTAGAAGTAGAGGGTATAGGCGACTATGCCGGCGATGATAGATATATATTAGCCACGCCTTCGTAAATAAACCACGAGGATTCTAGTTAATAGAATCCTTACGTTGATATTAAAATACTTTAATAAACTACTATATAGGAGTACGGTGTGTTTATTAGCGGAGGCACTATTTTAGTATAGCGGGGAAATAATACGGGAAGGTCTATGATCGTTAGATATAAATATCACGAAAAAATCATTAGGAGACTCGAGGCAGCAGCTAGGCGCCGGGTAGACACGACCTAAGGTAGTTATGCTTATATTTCTATAATATACAGAGGCAAAAAGAAGATACTAGGGACCGACGATTACTAGTCATAAGAGTATATTAGTGGTATAGGTATAGTCGCGTGGCGTATTAAGCCGGATTACGTAGATGACCTAATATCTGTGCTTATCCTAATAAATAAGGCTTAGTACCTAGAAATATATATAGGCGTGATATAGTGCGATAATATGTACACTTAGGAATCACGTGATTGTTTACGGTTTATTATAGGTAGTAAAAACTACGAAACGGACGTTACTATCTATAGACTCGCTATTAGCTAGGATAGTGATTACTAGGAAGCACTTATAGGCTCACGACCACGGTATCCTAACCTAGGTGAAAAATCTAATCAGCATTAGAGGAATGTAAATTCCTTCTAAGGGGCATACTAGAAAAAGCCTCGTGTAAGAAAAGAAACGAGAGTAGTAAGGATAGAGGAAATACCGGTTAATAAAGAGGAAGTATTGAATGAAGATGAATAATCGAATGAAGGGGAAGAAGATTATACAGAGGAAGAAGGTAATACAGAGGAGGGTTTTAAAGGAGACGCGTTTAAAGATAATGCCGAAGACGAAATATATAGAAACTAAGATAACTCTGAGTCATATACTCGCTAGCAGGCATCTAGGCTAGACGGTTATAGAGAAGCACCGCCGCCTTATATCACACCCGTAGGATCGCGAGAAGGATCGGCTATTCCTAACGGAAGTAGACGTCGAAGACTTCCCCCTATTAATGAAGACGAGGAGTTTCATACTCTATATACTCCTAATGCCTTTAATGATCGGTACGGAACCCGACTAGTTAACGGGTCCTAACAGAGCACACTAGTACGAGGTAGTCGAACGGCATCGGGGTTCCGGGAAAACACTCCGAGTCGGCCGCCATCAGTGACACGAATAGGAGGTACACCACGCCGGCCACCGTCACGGCCCCATAAAAACACGCTGAGGCAGCCGACATCACGCTCTCAGCGAGGTACATCAAGCCAACCGACATCAGGGTCCTAGGGAAGCACGCTAAGTCAAGATGAAGAGTTTCATACTGCTCACGGTTCCTAACAAAGCACATCTGGACGAGGAAGTCGAACTGCTTCAGTATCCCGGGTCAATACTCCAAGTCGTCCACCATCCGTAACTCCACTGCGAGGCAATGGAGGAGCTTCAGGATCCCAGCAAGCCACGCCGACTCAACCACGATCAGGCTCCCGTCGAGGCACACCAAGCCGACCGCCATCAGGGCCCCGAGGAAATACGCCGAGGCAGCCGGCATCAGGGTCCCATGGAAGCACGCCGATTCAACCGGCATCAGGGTCGCAGCGAGGCACGACACGAGGCACAGCAAATGAACCAGCCTCAGGGTCCCAGCAAGCCACGCCGACTCAACCCCGATCAGGCTCCCGTCGAGGCACACCAAGCCGACCGCCATCAGGGCCCCAGGCAAGCACGCCGATTCAACCGCCATCAGGGTCCCGAGGAAATACGCCAAGACAGCCGGCATCAGGCTCCCGGCGAGGTACACCAAGCCAACCGCCATCAGGGTCCCATGGAAGCACGCCCATTGAACCTGCATCAGGGCCGCAGCGAGGCACGCCACGAGGCACGCTGAATGAACTAGCATCAGGCTCCCGGCGAGGTTCCCCCAATCAACGTCCGTCAGGATAGGGTAACAGACCCCGTCTGACAAACGTGCAGTCCCCGTCCGAGCCCGTTTCATAACCACGAGAAAGTCAAAATCGCTCGTCCGCCCGCATAGGTAACGGCCGTCGCGGCCAGCGTCAAAACCTACATAGATAAGCCAGACGTCCTAATATCCGCCAGTGAGGCTAAGCCGGTATTAGTACTCGCGTCGGAATAAGGCATCATTCCTTAGTAAGGCCTCAGAGACGAGTTATTTGCTTTGTCCTTATACTATGTATTGTTTTATTAAAAGTTATTTTTATCACCTTAGATCTATTCATATTCTGTGCGAGCAAAAATGTACTTAAATTAAAAAATCCAAATCTGCTTTTTAAAACTAATTAAATAATTAAGAGGGAAAATCCCACGATAATCGTGTAAACTAAGTTTAAATTATCATCACTAAACTATAGCTAGAGAGGTAATAATCTAATACTCTATAGGAGCATAAACCTAAACCTATACTATAGGCTAGAAGGAAATAACTAGATTATACTTAGTGATTTAGGAAACACGCTAAATTACTAGGATAACGGTAGGTTAAGCCGGGCGAATCACAAAACATCTATTCTTAGTATCCGCACGTAAGCGCCTAAGTATAAAAGCCTAAATGTAGAAAACCTCTCTTGCGAAAGTGTGTAATTTTAAATGTAAATTCTAGAAAAGAGCCCTTCGATTTAGGATACTATATAATATTTAAGAAAAGGCATATTCCTTAGACGGTAAATAAAGCAACTTTAACTATCCGTCTTCTCTAAAATTATATCTATTTTTCGTGACCTTACCTAATAGACTAAAATGTCTAGTTATCTATATAAGGAAGAATATAATACGGCGACGCCTCTTATCACTTCTATTCTTTAGGGTAAACCGGGAGAGCAGCACTAAGCTACTAAGTAGCTTAAGAGCTTAAATACATAAATTAGAGTAAAGAATCGATAAGCTAATATACTAAGGTTAACTAGATTAATTAAGGTTTCTGTTTTTAAGACGACCGTAGAGCGTCTAGAAGGCGCCTCTTTAGCCTTTCTAGAGTCTAGAGACACTAAGCCCTTTAATAATATAGAGGCTGAACTTCATAAATCCATCAGTGAAAATAATTAGCCACCGGCATAGAAAATTGAATAGGACTAGTTTCTCGACTATCACTTTTTCTTTATAGGCGATGATCCTTTAAATAACCAATAAAACAAGGGCTCTATCCATAAGGAAATTTCCGCCGAAATAGTAGACTCTAGGTCCTACCAGGATGATGCTTCCTACAGGGACGATACGTCCTACCGGGACGAGAGATCCTATCGAGATGATAGATCCTACCAGGATGATAACGAGGACGATAGGTCCTACTAAATTTATAGGTCCTATAAAGATGATGGCTCCTACCGAGATGATGGCTCCTACCGAGATGATATCTCTTACTAGGATGATTACTAGCATGATGGTAGAGATTATGAAAATGTAAACACCCTAGATAATGAATCTGTTTATATCGCCGAGCTGTATCCCGAAGGTTTGTCGGAAGACGTTGTTGATGATAGCACTCTGACTCGCGGGGCCCTTAAATCACGTTCCTTAAAGACCGGTAACGAGGACTACAACATCTGCGAAGGGATAGATCATTCTAAATAGAAAGGGTCTACGTCTTTAACCACTATTAGGCGAAATGCCTAAGAGAGATATGGTATCCTGCTTAGCTCTAGGTCTGTTCTAGGATAGAGAGAGAGCGAAGAGAACGGCAGACTACTTATACTTAGCTATAAGTGCCGCGGGAAACGAATTGCCCGTGTAAAACTTATCGAAAAGAACGAGCTTGAAAGGATTAATACTAAGCAAGATCCCCTCCTTCGTAGTGGTACTGGCGATTAGACCGCGAAGTAGGTGAGTGGAGTCGGATTAGTCGCATAGGAGGTCAAAGATACAGCCGCTTCTTATGCTATAACTAGTCTATATCCGATAAAGAAAGGGGCTTATCTAAAAACTTTTATTTAGGTTCACTAGACGGACGGTATTTAGATATGGGAATCCCGTGAGAGCTTTCGATCTATCATAGATAACCTCGATCCCTACGAAGTTGATATTATACTCTACTTTGTAGCAACATCCTAGGAGACTAAGTACTAGGAAATACTTATAGGAGATAAGCTGGCCTTTCCCGCCCCTAGAATAAAAGATACTGAAGAGGATCTACATTATGCACGGAGCCCTACCCTAGAGCCTGAAACGTCTGTAATTAACTGATTCTTTCCTTGCTTATTTTCATTTGGACATTAGAATCGCCCTTTTCCTTAACACTGCATTGTATTCCTGTCTGATAATGCTAAATTAATATAGTAGATTAATTTAGTATATAGCCCCGTTATTATATATTAAGATAGCTTCGATATAACGTAAACTTATCTAACTTATCTTCTCTAGGTCCCTAATATATGTATATGTATATAATTAGCTAACAGAATTCGGAACTTATTACTATAGGAAAAAGGGTTCCTTTGAATTATAAATAGTAGTACACTAAACTATTCCGGTTTTATCTCCCGATTTATTATCTAGTATTCTACTAATTAGCGGCATCCTTAACTAAACCGCCGTAATCAGTCGTTACTTAAGTATAACGAATAAAAATATTATTAAACTATAGAGCAAGATTTATATCTAATAGAGTATAGCGACGGTTATAGTACTCGATGAAAAGTAAGAATTCTGTGTGTTAAAACTATAGGGCGAAATTAACAGATATCCTCCTTAAGATAGAAACTACCGCTCTGCCTCTATCCTATCCACGTCACTCTAGCTTAGCCTTTTGGTCCTTCTCTAGGTGGAAACTCTCTCCCTCTTCTTCATTGGAGAGTACGACATATTCCTTTTGAAGTAATTAGCTTAGAATTATGATAGGCTAGACCTAAGTTTACTCACTGGCTAGTCATTAGAAGGAAAGATTGAATGAATAACGCGCATCTTTCCGCGAGTATGCCGCATTACTATGATATAGACTCCGATAAGGCCTATCTTTCGGGTAACCTTAGAAAAGAGACTTAGCATGGGAAATGTAACTGGGATGTTCCTCTAGAATAGGAGCTTGGGGATACTAGGATAGAATATAAGCGGGCAGGCAATAACGGGAAAGACGGCCCGACTTCTATCTCTTATACTATCTCAAATGTAATAATGTTAAAATTGGTCTTTTCGCTTCACGTTTTCAAGATGCGTTTCTAGCACATCATGCATTGGTGAAACGTTCGGCAGTGTGGGCGTTACGCCAATGTTCTATTTTCAAGATAATATTCGACCTTTACACATCTTCGTGGGCGAACCGCTCATGATCGTCCTAGCGTAACGCCAAGACCGGAAGTGGGGCATGCCCAAATGATTGTATGACGTCAAACTAGTCCAATTCACGCGCAACATGCAAGGTAGCGTGCTCCTTCCTGAGCATGAATTAATTCAGATTCTAATATTAGAACCACAAAAACGAGGGCAAAGACTTAATTTTAATCTCTGGTTGATATCCATTTTATGTAACGTTTTCGTTTTGTTCTCATTCGTTTGTTGTATATTGGACTCCTTCAAAATGAGCTTTTTCTTGTTCTATATCGTTCCTTTCGTTTTTTTAATATAGGAAGAAATTGTTAACTATGCTCGAAGGCAGCCCTGTCTTAGGCCAAGATCTTTCCTTACATCATCACTCTGTCTCACCTCCAGACTTTTAACTAGGCATTAACTTCTGATACAAATGACTATATCGTTTAAAATCAAAATGAATAACGCGAGTCTCCACCGGAACAGTCGGGGTAATGAAGGACAACTCTTATGTGAAAATCGTCCTTTGCGCTTTGTGTTGGAGAAATGTGCTTTTGCGTTTTATGCGCTGGCGAAACGCCAATACTGTTAGCACGCTATCCAACAGCCTTGGCATTCTTGCCACCAATCATTTTCTGGCTTGCCTTACCTCCGTTAAAACCGAACAGGATGAATTTTCCTAGGGAGATAAAATTATGAGAACAGGAATCTTAACTATTCCTAATTTTCGGCCAACCTGAAAATTAGCATAGTGCTAAAATTCACACCACTTAAGTTTTCCCCTACACAAATATTCCCCTGTACCTAATTTTCTCCTGTTCTAATTTTCCCACCCTAGTAATTTTCCCTCAGTTCTAATTTTCCCTCAGTTCTAATTTTCCCTCCCTTCTAGTTTTCCTCCCATCATAATTTTCGTCCCATCCTAACTTTCCTCGCTTCTAATTTTCCCTCCCTTCTAATTTTCCCATGGATGAGCGGCTTTACTCAGAGAAGAAAACCTTCTACAGGGGAAGAGCCAAGGTCAACTTAAGAAATTTTGACCTGAGTGGCTCTGGACCTCGAAGTATCAGTAAGAAGCATATCGCTTCCCTAGTCGAAACGTTTAAATCCGAAGGCTGTATTCGCCTTAATACAGATAATTTTGCTAAGGCGTTAGTCAGTAATGTTATTCTTAAACAGAGCTTACGTGAGCAGGGCCTTAACGTAACCGACCTATATAATCAGTCCTGACTTCATTTCGTTAGTTTTCCGGAGGACTTTAAGCTGAATTTACTTCACGGTAAGCACCGCCTTCTTACTACGAACCGATTTCTTTATGATAAGTGGTGGGTAGTCGAATTTTACTATAAAGGTGAGGCTTCTAGGAGGCACTAGATATCTTAGTGCTTATATCATTAAAGAACTATCTAGTGAAACACAGAAGGTTATTCAAGAGGAGTATCTAAATACTCGGCTATACTACGACGGCGATATCTATCGATATATTAGAATAAGCTAGAGGCTTAGGGATATAGATGTAGAACTAAAATAGAGAGGGAGACTTAGCGAAGATTCGGCAAAAGGGCTTCTCCGTTTAGAGAAGGATTTTAGGCGAGTTCAAGGAGCCCTTAATAGACTATTACCGTTTAAAGGGTTATAGGAACTACTTAAGCTATCATATCTAGGGGAATAGATATTAGTAAAGTGTCCAGAGGTATAATATCTACTATCTAAAATATACTAAATCACTAATAAAACACAGGAGATATTCTATTATCTCGACGTTATATATAATAAGTAGACGGCAATCATAAGTAACTAGCCTTCCGATCTCCTAGATATAGATACCGTTAGTGTACTTAAGACTCTTATACTAAATATCTCTCTCCACGATAGGGCGATAATTCAAGATATGATACGGAAGGGAAAGATATTTCCTCTTGTTTCTTCTCTTAGTGACTATAGTTAGCTTTTAGACTAAATTAATCGCACTAAAGGCAGAATTCTATCCTTACGTATATTCTCGAAGGACTTCACGTATTTTAGGGCTTATACTAAGGCCTTAAAATATTTATGTTAACTAGCATCCAAAGGAACGATTCTCGAGACATTCTAAAAAAGCTATGATTTTTCTAGTGTATAGGCCAGGCATTATCGTATTTAAGTTAGAGAGAACTCTTTCGAGGATCGACCCGGAGACATAAGTATTAATCTAAGACTTAGCTACTAGTAACTTTTCCTCGCCGTGATACGCGACTTTCCCACGCTTACTAAACTCTAGCTATATTACTAACGAAAAGAAGTATCACGCTATAGCTACGGGTTTACGCTAGAAAGACTGCATAAGCTAGCTAAAACAGCACTAAAACTTAGTTTTAAGACTAAAAATATATCGAAAATAATATCGCGTGTAAGAGACACGCTATATAAAATAGTAACTAGAGAATATCTAGATTAACTTTAGCCTCTAGATCGCTATATTATTAACCATAAGAGGAAGCACGAGGTAGCCTACTATGTTAGAGAAAATATATCTATAATAGCCGTGTCTTAGCTTCCTCAAGAAGACCCGGAATTTATAACTAACTTAGAAAATCAACCGAAGACCTTACGCTATAGCCGGCTATCTTATAGTAACTACGAACATAATCGTAACTACTTATTTATTTATATCTTTTCCGACTTTAGGCTAGTCCCGCGTGCGTATTCGATATCCCTCGCTATATAACGGGATATCTTTATTTCGTTCTTTAGGGAATTCGAACCCCCGCTGATAGCTTCTCTAGGAGAAACTAATGATTCCTATCTATCTTATTAATCTATATAAGATATAGATTAGGAAGAACTACCCGTTAGTGATTCTAATACTCCTAGACTTAATACCGTGCACGATTAACCCCCTATCTATAGTGAAGAGTCGTTAGAGTCATCGTTCGAGATAGACTCTATCTTAACTATATTAATCTCGGGATATAGAGCTAACTTTCTTGATCTATAAGCTTAATTAAGTGCCGAATTTCCTATAGAGGAGGTTAACTTTCCTAACGATGATTCTGAATTCAAAAGTATTAGGCTATATATTAATCCCTCCGACTTAATCAGGGAGCTTCTGTTAATAGAAGAGAGTATTATTTTGTATATTTAGGATTTAAGGAAATACGTAAAGTTCTCTACTAGCCTTAATGAAAAGCCACTTTTTATATAGGTAGCTCGTATATTAGCGACTTAAGGGCGTGCGTTTTACGGTGCTCGTTATAACGGTCGGCTATTTTCGATACCCCTAAGGCGCCTTTACGAGATAGCCGTGAGAGAGAGATTAGTTTTAATTAGGCTAAGATAGGATTATTAGGGAATAGGTTATTTAATAAAATCTCACCTAGAACGAGGTATTTATCGCTTTCTGGACGAGTATTAAGGGATCTAGTCTATATAGATATAAGGTTAGAGAGAGGGAGGGTATTATAGGTGAGAGGAATATATTAAGAAGGTAGCCCGGAATAAATGTATCGGGGTAAATAGGTTAGAATAGCCCTTAAGGGAAAGGAATTTAGATTATCCACGGATACTACTATCTATCCTATAAAAAGTAACATAAAATAGTTCTTAAGTGAGGTGGAGCGAGGTACTATATTATAGCGGTCTCTCGTGTTGGTCATTTACGGTAATTATTATAAGGACTCCGAAGTTACAGAAGTGTCACCTTAACTCCGATTATAGAGTACTCTATTTACCTACTCGTAGTTATGTATCACGAAACGCCTAGCTTTTATGACCGGCACGATAAGACATCTGATATCCTAGGGCTATAAGAGGAAATCATGCTATCGATATATCAGTAATTACCTTATCCTATTAATAATTACACTAACCTATAATAGAATATTAATAGGTTTAGACTCTGTCTCCGTAAGAAAAGAGCGGAGATTAGAGCTATATTCTGTTGAAGGGCTTAAGGCTAGCCTTCGGCGATTTCTATCCGCCTCCCCTAGAGTAAGTATCTCGAAAATAATCTAACCTACTAATTAGATATTATTTTGTTCAGAGCCTTTATGCTACTCTAGTAGGGACGCGCCTATATCACCTAGTTTAGTTAGCTCAGCGATGGTATAGGAGTAGCTTCACGAACCTATCTTAATAACCCCTTCTAGGGATATAAAGATATTATCGGATTGAATCCGAGTATAGTAAATGTATAGATCCTAGTATATATACTAAAGACCGTATAATATCTATTATAATAAGCTTTATATATCTTTAAAACGTGACATTTCTATATACCTAAGAATATATAAAAGCAATATCTAGCTCTTTGAGATTGACCACGGAATATAGCTATTCTAAATTGATGTTTATAAGTTCATAGGCGAGAAAGATAATATTATTATTAGCCTATGCGTATATTAGTTCCATAACATTAGAGTGTGTTATTTTTACTAGGTGATAGGTCTTATTGATACCGTTCTTATTATACTGCTTAATAGTAATAACTAAACCTCGTGATTTGATACTGTTTGCTAAATATATTTTTCCCGGACTACCCTTAGTGAAGAACACATAGAAATCTATCTAAGGGCTATAATCTTTACAGAAAGGAGCCTTTAGTTATTTAGAAGGTTAGTGCTCTTCCTAGGAGTTGCGTTTGATACTAACATAAAGGCGGCTTTCGTCTTTACGCTGCTTTTAAAGGCGGCGATTCTGACTATTACTTGCCTCTGTCTTTGGCCCGGGGGATAAGGTGGCCGGAAAGAATTGCTCCGATTCTAGTGATGCTAATAGTGTATTAGCATTAGCACTTCTCGGGAATATTGTACACCGTTTATCTAGTTCGGTTAAGTCTATTTTATAGTAATCTTAGTGGCTTCTTAGAAGTTCGTTTCGTTATTCTAAAAAATACTCGCGACGAATAGAAAATATATGTTCTTTTATGATTAAGAGCATCTATTTATAGATAGTAGGTATAACTATATAAATGAACGGGATGGAAGATCTATATCGCTAGGCGTTTAGTGGGCGCTTGGCTTATTTAGGGGCTAAGTTCTGGCCTGAACTGATGCCTTATCTAGTGGTGAATAATTACGTCCACTACCACACGCTATCTTTACTCTAACTCATTTCGCACATCTTCGGCGGTTAGGAGGGCAATGGAATAGAGAAGAAAAGCATAACGAAGGATGGCACGATAAGCTCTGCTGATTTCGATAACCCGGCCATCTCGATAGGTTCTTTTGTCCCGGGGGGGTAATTATATCTTAGGTAGGGTACTACTACTACGTTATTAGTAGTGTAGGCTTCTGTAGGGGACTACTTAAATCGGTAATCATATATGGGATAAGTCAGCGATATACCCTTAAACCGTAGAGGGTAATTGTTGAATGCGACTTGTTGTCGCGGCGAAAAGCTCTCGAGTGAATACATAAAATAGGCTTAATCTATTTTTCCTAACTAATCTATTTCCTCTTGTATTTCTCGACGCTTCTAGCATTATGGAGGGAAGAGAGAAACCTGGAACTACAAAGAAAAGAATATCTACGTTTAAGACTTCCGGAGGTAGTGAGCGAATTAGCCTCGGATGAGGTGTATAGCAATCTTATAGTAATCTTCTAACCTAGATAACGTATTGTTCCGTAACCTTATCTCTCTTACTTCTATTAACGCCTTTTCAAATAAGCTCAAAGCAAAATCGAACAATAGGACTAGGCATCACGCCCGGAGAAGGATCGCATTAGTTAAGGACTAGACTAGGGCTGGCTCTAGTGTTTTTGCTAGATCGACTTTATGCTTGATTGCAGATAGTGCAAACTTAAGGCTTACGACGTCCACTATGTTAGTTATGTGGGTTGATACTGAGTTAAAAAGCTTATTATAAATTTCGTCATCCGCTGAGACTACCGAGAGTTAGGCCCTGAAGCTTAAGCTATATAATAGGACTTACCTATAATGAGCCCCTTTCCTTTCTGATCCTAGAAGCCTTATAGTATTACTTCTTTAACACGAAGCCTGCTAGTGATCTTGAAAATCCTCCTATGCTGACTATTCTAAGGCTCTAGGTCTAAATTTCCGCTTTCCTAGGGAATATATATACTAAAGTAAATATTCTAAGCTAATTAGCTAGTTATAGGTGTAGGCCGTTCTATTTCACAGAGCACTTATATAGAGGCCTTTATCTTATTTTAGTAATTAGTCTATCTATTCATAGACTAAATTAAGATTTGCTGTTAAGTGTTAGATATTAGTGAATACAAAATCAAGCTTCGAAAACTAACACTCTCGATCTACCTCCTATGCTATATATATATCACGATATAAGTTCTCCCTGATATTTATTTTAATAAAACATCGTATATAGGATAATTAAGCAGTAATTCCGATACTAGTCGCCACTAATAGTGCGCGATTATACTGATTAAGATTCGGAGTTATGCCGTATAGGCTATCTATCTATATCAGAAAGCTACTTATAGGGTGTTCTATAAGTCGTCTCGTAAAGCCGTTTTACTTCCGTATAAGTAGTGTTATACTAGTTGCTCTCCTATTAGCATTATTTTCCTACTACCTAATAAAGAACGGATAGGTTTAGAATATTGAAAGAAGGCTAACACCCGGTATCTATAAATATAATATCATACCGGGCTTCACGATAAATAGTCGGTGAACGGGAATGATTAATTAAGCCGCGGTGGAATTTTCGACCTGATTTACGTGGGCTTATGACCTAACTCTTGGGTAGTTAATATTCCGAAATAGAAGCATGAAAGCCTACTAAAGGGTTATCGTGATGAAAATAATGCTTCTAATAAGGAGATAGAACTAGGAAAAAGCACTTTCGGGTCTTAGATGTTTCTAGCTAGCGATAAGGATTAAGATAGCCGATCTAAAGTGAAGATTAGAGAATATCTCGTATGCCTATTTTCGAATCACTAGAATCAATATCGATAAAGCTATGCTAGATACTGCCTAATATACGTTAATATTAGTCTTAGTATCGATAAATAACGTACTAGAATTCCATAAAACTGAATTTCCTAACGAGGATTCTATCCTTGTTCGTGAATCATAATAGATATGTGAAGAAGAGCTTAGATATATACTATTATGCCGAAGGTGCTATATAGGCGGATGTATAACCGTAGAGGTAAACTAAGGAGGCCTGCTAATAAGCTAAGTTAGCTATTAAGGATAAGAGGAATGAAATTAACTAAAGTAATATTACCGGTACGTTTACCTATATCGCTTAGGTCGTGTGTGGCTAGAAAAGTGTAGACTCTAGTCCTAGCCTAATAGGTAAGCTACATTAAAACCTATGCTCTTAACTATTTTCGCAAAATAGTAGGATATATTATATATTTAAGTATTATAAATATGTAGTTCCGACGAATACGCTTTCCGAATTTTAATACTATCTTAAAAAACTACTGGCTTTAACTCACTAAGAAGAGAAGGAGTAAAATTCCTCCTATAATAACTACGTAAAGGTTAGAGGGCTCGGTAATGCTTATAGTTAGATAGGGCTTTAAAAAAGAAAATATGAGCAGTTAGGAGGTTCTAGTTAATAAGGTCCCTCTTAGGTATTAAGTATAATTCTTTCCTCTATTAATAGTAGCACGACGCTCCCCTACTACTAAGGTCTATATGTCACGGGTTAGACCCGCGTCTTACTATGTGGCCCTGCCACATAGCCTTCCCTGCATGTTCCGTTCTGCCACCG
>JAMAGZ010000137.1:0-69763 GCA_023626575.1 Penicillium sp. PF1803
ATCGCGTGTAGGTAGGCTATTAATGATTTATCTTCCTTCTAGTGTGAGAGAAGAACGAATGCCTTATTTAAGTAATTTAATAGAGCGTATATAGCGAAGGCAATCAGATCTTAATAATTTATATTCGCTAAGCAAGATCTTATAGATTAATAGTTAATTAGATATAAGGTTAACTAGACGTGTTAGTTATTCGTCTAATATAAATATGTTAGATAGTCGTTTAATCACATTAAAGATTTATGGTTTTATTAGTTCCTACGGCGGCGTAGTAGGTTATTAGTTAGGGTTTATATATTTCTACACACTATTAGCTAGTGAATAGTCTTCTATAGTAGTAATCTAAGGGATCTAGTGTGCGTGGCATTTTAATAGGTAATTAAGCTATATAGCTTAAAGGTTTATTAAGTCTATCGTGAGTGAGATAGAAGTGAAGGGTAAATAAGACGAAAATAAGCTTTAGTAAATAGCTACAGCGGTCGGGCTTATAACTATCGAACTTAAGATAGTAGTTATAAGTCTGCTTCGTGTACCGAAGTGTAGTGCACGGTGTTATATAGTGTACACCGAAGTATAATACATATAGTGATATAATGTATAACCTTAAGACAGGGTTGTAGAGGTCGTGTAGTCTAATAGAAGACCCACGATTATGGAAGAGAAACACTAATCAAAAGAGAAGATCAAGAGGAATGTTCAACTTGTTTAATTTAGCTATAGGAAACAGGTAGTATTTATAACTTTGGGTATATAGTAGAATATCATAGAAAAATGATTAACAGAAACATGAATAAACTTGGGGGCATACGAGAGTGTTAGGAAACTCGTTGCTTTTTCCTACGATGTGATAGTTAAGATCTATCATCGTTGACTTAGCTAATTAGTGCATTAGGAGTGCATTCGTGGACGAGGTTGTTTCCTGCGGGGAAGTGGGTCCGGAGTGTGCTGTCTCAACCAACCATAATATTTATGCATACCCGACGGGCTATGTATATATGTTGATAGTTTTAACTCGATTAAGAGGAATAGCGCTAAGTAGAGTATCTCCTCTTAATTATAAAGCCTTTCTTTTATTATACTAAGATCTTATTAAAGACTTAAGATATTACTATTTATTCTATCTTTAGTATTTATAATAAGCTCTTTAGCTATCTTAATAATATTAAGGAGTTACTAGAACGTAAGACTATCCCTTAGAAAAAGAGGATACTTTAGGCACTATAGGTAGGGAAAAAGAAACTCTTAAAGTACTATAAAGCGACCGATAGTGAATCGTTTAGTATAGTCTATATAATTATAACTATTTTATATTTATCGAAGAAGCTTCGGTTCTTTAAGGGTAATAACTAGAAAGAGAAAAACGAGAAGGGAGAAGATATTTATTAAATACTAATCTATTAGGATAAACTATAGAAGGAATTTAACTACTATTAATAACGTATTACCCCCTAAAAGGAACCCTATTAAGTATAAGTCTCTTAAGAACCTAATAAAGAGGAGCTTAATCTTATAATAGATTTATATATTACTTTATAAGGTGAAGTTAACTAGCCGGAGGATAAGATTATATAATATCTTATAAAAGGTTATATACTTCCCTCTTTAATTATAAAGCTTTTAGCTAACCTATCTAATAGGTCTTACTAAAGGTAAGCTAAGGGTTTTCTAGAAGGAGCATAAGTATAAGTATCTAGTGCTTATAGCGATAGTATAGGATATTCTAGTAACGCCTATTAGTAATACTAATGTTAAGCGGCTCTTTAATTACGCTTGTGATGTCTATTATTATCGCTAGGGTTAGCTTAAACTAAAGATAATTAGATCTCTAATGCTTTATTTATTCGTATCTAAGTTCGAACTTTAATAAACTGAGCTCGAGATAATTAAGGAGTATCTCTCTAGCGGAGAGGTCGCTATACTTAATTAGATATAGAAGCTAACTCTATCGCTTAATGATATTAAGCCGATTAGTGATAATAAAGAAGAGGGCTACTAAGGGGAGGATATATCGGATAAGTTAGATAACGATTTAGGTGAAAATCATATAGTTAAGCAGGCGACTCCTATACCGGTTATAACCTAGGGTAAGTAACCACGCCGTAAGCGGCCTTATAATAACGTTAAGCCTTAGGATGATAGTGATAATAATATCCCGCTTCCTGAAATACTAACTAAAGAGTGTATGTAGGGGCGATTAGGGAGGATTCGGAAGAAGCTAAAGTAGCTAGATAGATTTAAATTTGATAAGCTATAATATAATCTTAAATAATAAAATGTTAATTACTATAATAAACAGAGATAAGGTATATTCATTAGCAGAAAAGATCGTAGACCACTAATTCGCGTGATAAATATAAAATCGATTACACCTTGAATACTCTAAAAATACTAGAAAAAATGCATAACCTATATAAACCCGTTTAGGTTACTAGTCTTGGCCTATTTATAATATTTGTTATCGGATGGATATTGGACGATTATCTAATAGCTTAAGTTGAATATCGTAGTCGTATCGGACGGAAAATCTAAATATCGTTATCGTATCGAGGTCGGCTGCGATCCGATACGATATGATAATATCGTACGATCTGTCCGACGCTGCCGTAGCCTAGTCTCTAGTCGTCCTTAATTCCCGGTCGTCCTTATTTGTAACGGATACATGGCCAACACGCCAAATATACACCCTGCGTGCGACTGTGTTGCGCATCAGACGGACTACCAAGAGTGGCCCAGCGAAAATGCAGAGATCAGAATTGCTTCCTGTATGCGAGTATGTCCCTATTGTGCGAAGAGGCATTCAAATGCTAGCCGACTCCGAAAGCATCTGCGCCAGCGTAAATATCGTGAGCGGAATATTTCTATCGCATTAGAGCGCCCTGGAGCTGTCGGGGTCGGGCACTTTGCCTTAGAGCATCAACAAGGAGCCTACAAAACTTCTCAAAATCAGGACTGTATCGGCAATGACTTAAAGTATTCTGGCCCGATCTTATCTATAGAATCCGTTCAATCCGAATCCCAGGAAGACCTGAGTTCTATCTTACGTGAAATTCAAACTAACTTCAGCCCTAAATTTAGCGTTCTCTTTAAATGCCATCTTTCTTATTGGAACCGCATGTCAGATCAGAACTAAGATCTCTAGTTGAAATATACATCATCAGTCCCTTACCTCCTTAACGGCTCCTATTACTAGCGTAGTCGAGCTCCCCTCGCTCACGAACTCTTTATAGACACTATAAAGGAAATATCAACCGAAATTTCGAAGACTCAAAACAGCTCTAAGTCTCGGTTTCGGTCTAATTTCCAGGGTAAAGTAGATAAGGAATTTGATCCTTATGTTATTCTCTCATAGCTTATAGACCCTAACCTAATTAAGCCTGCATTTCTCATTAGTTTACAGTTACTATCACTAGACTATTTCGGGTTTTATTCACTATGTGTTATCTCTACTATTATAGAGCCGTCCTATAAGACGAATAATCAGGCGAACCTTACCCCTAAATACTCTTTTATAGACTTACATACCGGTAGGTTAATATCCCTAATAGCCGGAATAATAACCCTTCTGTTAATTCTTAAGGAGATTATAGTGCGGACGGTTTGTTAACAGTCATCGGTGATTACCGGAAAATATAGCTACTTTACCCACCCACGGATAATAATCTAACTACCATGAAGTCTATTAACGGGTAGCGTGGAAAATTACTTCGCTTAGCGCATTAATTAGGAGGCGGTGTTCTCATAGAGATAACATCGTCGTATACGATATTCCTCCCGGCTAGCTATACTTATGCTACGTTCACTCTTTAGGGTGGTTACTTAGTGGCCTAGGATTTCACGACTGGAAAGTCCCTAAATACGATTTTAAGCTTTATCGCCTATAGACTTAATAAAAATCTACCGACAGAAGCTCGGGAAATTTGCTTCGATTAGTTCGAACGCTATTTAGATGTCACTTTATCCTAGTAGCATATGATAATAGCAGTCTCCGTATAGTTAAAAGCAGAAAAGAAATTGGCAACTTAGGCTTCGACTTATCGAAGATAGCGAGTCAACGTTAGGCGTTTATGGGAGCATTACTGCCAGAACTCGTTCGTTAACTGCCTATGTGAGCTTTAAGAGCCAACTTCATCTTTCCAGCATTTCGCTTCTGTTTATTTAGCCTCTTTACTCTCGTCCTCTTAACTACGATGTCTTTAGTGAGATAAAACATTAAGTAAGTCGGTAAATATTAACGCAAAGCGTTTAAAACATAGCCTGTATTTCTTCGTCTATGAAATGAAATTATTTATTAATCTAGGAAAGTTCTTTTATGGCTATGTTCCCGGGTTTAAGGTGAAGAATTCTCTTCATCCACTAAAACCGTTTATTCCCTATGCTCTAGATACGACGCGACGTGGGGGTCGTGCTATAGATTGCACTGTAGCATATATTAAATAGTATCTCTGGAGATATACGCTCGATAGTAGTGTCCTAGATTATTATAGTTCGGTTAGTGCTTAGCATATAGTTATAGCGAACTCCGGGTGGCCATATTTGGTTCAGATTCGCAAGAGCCGACGAAGGGACAGCACCGTTAACCTTAAGCTTATCTAGGATATCCTCTCTTATATATAGCTAATAGTAAACCACGATAAACCGGCTATCGTTAAGCTTTCGAAAATCAGAAACCTTAGCCGGGGCGGTACTATATCCGGTGTCTACATTGATAATATCTCCACGGCGAAGAGTCCACGAATTAAGAGGAGCTATATCGACCCTCCGGAGACACTTTTATGGCTTAGCGCTATTAATTATAAGCGGTTGAAGGTTCTCGACTCCTTCTCGCGATATAATATAGAGCTCTTAGGCTAGCGTAGCTAACTAAGGTTAGTGAACGATAATCCCTAAGCGTATATAGCATAAAGTCTCTAATAGTACCTATTTATAGTAAACCCGAGCTAGATTTAATACTACTATAGTTTAAATAGTCTTAGAAGTAAGTGAGGATAAAAATAGACTAAGCTTCTTATAGACAATAGAGAAGAACCTAGAGACTAGATCCGTATTAGGAGATATCAGGCTTTTCTCATTAGCCTTATTTATAGTTAGTAGATTATCGAATATACAGGCGAACACTTTGCCTAAGGGAGTGTCTATATCACTAGTTTCGATAAGCTTTAAATACATATCCTCGAGACAATCTTCGAGTACTTTCTTCACACTATCGATATCGGGATATTACTTTACCGGCTCTGACATTTTAGAGTCGGCGGAGGTTATATCTTAGTTATCAGTGGCTTATGATAGAGTGAAACCTTAAAGATCGACGATATCGGTATAAGGTGCAGAATTATCACTAGTGATCGCATTTTCTTCGTTCTTATCTACATCCATTTATTCGCTATCTTAATCATCAAAATACAGCCACGGAGTAAAGTCTATATCGTAGGGGAAATTAGGCCCGGGAGGAGATAAAGGAAGCGAACCTAGCGGGAAAGGTTAGTAACATTCAACTTTAAGGGGTTATCAATGCGGCGTGTTATCTATAGGGGTCTAGTTATTAAAAAAGGGGGACTTTGATTACCGTCGGAGCATTACTCAGTAAAATTTTTCGAATACGCATCAGCCGAGTAGGCACTTATCGAGGCTAGCGTTTCTGACTGTGTTATCAAACCCGCTGTGTTCATAGTGCAGGAAAGAACATCAGGAGCATTTTCTATGACCTTATCCCTCGCGCGCTGATCAAGGCTTGCAAACGCGGCGAGGTGTATCGCAAAGGATTGCGCAAACTGGATTTGTCAGTCTCCGATCCGACATGACTTGGTGAGTATTCACGTACACTAGGAGAGGCTGTCCATCGACGGTATATGTGGGCTCGATCAAGAAATAGCTACGAGAGATAGAAGAGTGAGTATTGATTCCCTGGATTTTGAAAATTACCCACCAGAATATTAGCGTGCAGTTAGCCCGGATTCGGATTATGGCTCTCTGGATCTTAAGGACACCTCAACGACGACAGCAATGGAAAGTGACTTGCCAAGCAAATGGCTTAAATGACAAGTTCATTGAGTATGATGTGGAAACTCGCTGGAACTCCACGTACCGCATGGTCCAGGGAGCCTTGCAAGCCAAAACACAGATCAGGAAGTGGATAGAGCATCAGAACCAGTTTCCGCCCTTTTCGGCTGATGACTGGTTGCAGCTACAGCAGCTCGAAATGATCCTCTCTAAGTTCGATGAGTTCACTCAACTGGTTTCCCGGCGACAATCCCAGATCAGCCTAGCTATTCCCATCTATTACGAACTGAATGATATGCTCGAAGATGCAGCTTCTGCACAAGGCGACTTTTCAGGGCTTAGCTCTGACATTATGTCTGCTATTTCCGTGGGGATGAAGAAATACAAGAAATACTATGAACTGATGGACGCCCAAGATGCTTATTATATAGCTCTTGTCCTTGATCCACGCTTCAAAACCCTCTTGTTGGATAAGGAGCTCGGGCCGATGACAGCAACAGAAGTGATTCGATCCATCAAGGATACCTTGCATGAGCAATACCCGACAAAACCGTCACTGGAGCTATCAATGTCAAAACTTAACCAGGACAACAAGCGGCAAAGCCTGGAGGCTCGTGTCCTGCAAAAACTGCAACCACAAGTTATCCAACGTTCAGATATTGACCGCTACTTTGAGGAAGGTGTGGTGACGGTTGATAAATCTGTAACAAAAGATGAAGATTGGTTATTTGCCTGGTGGAGGACGCACAAGGATGAGTACCCGCGGATGGCAGCCGCAGCTAGGGATTATCTTGCCATTCCGGCAGCTGAAGTTGCCAGTAGAGCGATTGTTTAGCCGTGGTCGGGATCTGTTAGGGGTACGTCGACATTCTATGAAAGGTGAGACGATGCGGAAGGTGATGCTGTTGAGAGATATATATAGTTCAGAGAACACTAAGTGAAAACTCCTAGAGCGTCTTAGTCGCATTCTCCAACAAGCTGCAGCTCTGATTCGACGGGTCTAGTAATTTAAGTCTCTGCGGATTATTGGTCTCGAGGCACAGAACATGAAATGAAGTGTTATAATCCTACCACGTGACCAAAAATTACGATTATTCGCATTCGCATTCGCAGTACAAAATGTCTGCGAATGCGAATGCGAATTGCGAATATTCGTAACGAATACGAATATATTCGTTATTCGTGCCGACCCCTACTCACCTCTATCACCCCGGTCTCCAGACTTCTCAACATTCCAGTCTGGAGGGAGCCACACGTAGAGTAACTGCACTCTGAACTCTGAAGTGACCTTGTTTCGATATTGATCACATGACTCGAAAGTTCGACCAGAACAGAAATTACGATACCAGACTCCCTTTTGGGAATAGCCGTATTTTGCTTTCACCCCCTTCCTCCGTTCCCGCCCCTGAGATAAATCATGGCAGACCTGGTTGACGCTCGCCCTGCCTATGTGATAAATTTGTTGCAGCTTGGGCCCGATTTATTTTTTGATTCAGCCGGTCTGCCGGGTGTGGTTCACCATCAAAGCATTTTGCTATCTATTGAAACATCGTGCAATGCCCCATTTCCAGCCCGAATCGATCGCCTGATTCACTGCCAATGGCTACCCTGGATGTATCTGCCATTCGCAGTCGGATCGGAGAATTGCGAATGACATCTGATGGCTTGATTGCTTTGATTGGAACTTGTATCAGCGTCGCTGCATTGACCTATTTGATCTCGACGATTCAAGGCGCCGCCACAGTTCACAACAAACGCCATGGAAGCCGACCCCCAAAACTTCCGTATGCCACTCCACTGCTTGGCCATCTTCCGGAGTTCCTCAAGAACACTATGAAATTTTTGGCGAGGGCTACGTACGTTTGATTTCATCATGGAGGTTTCAAAGAAATTGTGCTAAGCTGTATGCTCAGAGCTAAATATGGGCCATCCACTCCGGTCCGGATACAGCTTCTTAACCGGCGCATGAGCCTGCTCAAGGGCGCTGAGTCCATCGTTGCCCTTTTTAGAAACTCAAGGGACTTGAGCAGCGAGCACTGGCTGGTGCAGGTCTTGGTCAATGCCTTCGGCGTGGAGGTTGCTGATGCACCATTCTATCTGGCCGACGACACCGGGATTGCCAACCAGCCTGATCCCAGGAGTAAGATGACCAACCCGGAATATCGCATCTTTCATTTGGTTTTCAAGTCAGTCCACAGTGGCTTGAGCGGAGCGAGCCTTGAGGAAATGGAGAGACAGCTTGTGCGAAATCTGTCCTCTCAGATCGATGAAGCAAGCGTTCAATCCGACTCATGGACTGAAATCTTTGACCTGTACGGCTCATTGATTCGCACTATTGCTTTCAGAGCAGCCGTCGTTTCACTCTGCGGGCCAAAGGTTTTCGAATGCATCCCGACCTTTGATGCCGATTTCTGGACATTCGACAGCGCGCTCCCGAATTTGTTCAAGGAAATGCCACGATGGCTGGCACCAGCATCGTATGCGGCTAGGGATAGGATGAAGGAACATCTTCAAAAGTGGCAGTCCTTTGCTCACGAGCATTATGATGTCAGCCAGGGCCAACTGGACAAGAGGGAATGGGAAGAATTTTTCGGATCCAGGTTGATGAGGACGAGACATGAATTCTTCCAGAAGATGCCGTTGAGTAAGGAGACCATCGCCGCGGATGATCTTGGATTGGTGTGGGCGTATGAATCCCTCTTCGAATTCGTCTTACTGGAGAAATTTTGCTGATCCATAAACAGTGCGACAGCAAATACCGTTCCTGCGATTGGCTGGATGCTACTGGAAGTTCTCCAGCGTCCGGACCTTCTACGGAGAGTTCGTGAAGAGATTGCTCCGTACGTCTCCTTGGACCAGTCAGACCCAAGCCGGATGATCGTCGATATCCCCAACCTTTGCAGCAGGCCCCTCCTGCAATCTGTATATGCCGAGGTCTTGCGGCTCCGCTCTGGCACCGTCATTAATCGAGTCCCGACTACTAACGATTTCCACATTGGCGGCTGGCATTTCAAGAAAGGTGAACAGATTATCATATCCACCTACGATACCGCGCGCGACCAATATGTCTGGAATCAAGGCACCGTTGACGACCCACACCCTGTGAATGAATTTTGGCCGGACCGTTTCATTCTCTTCCCGGATAATCCCAACAGCGGTCCTGTTCTACCGACCATTGCACAGCAACAGCCAAAGAAGATGCAAGATCCACCAATCTTGGAACCTGCTTTTTCCCTCGACGGCACGGCTGGATCTTGGATCCCCTACGGTGGCGGCACGCGAATGTGTCCCGGGCGCCACTTCGCGAAAAAGGAGATGATTGTAACCATGGCAATGTTTCTGACGGCATTCGACATTGAGCTGTTAGCTGATGCGGATTGTAAAATCCAGCCGGATTTGAAGTATTTCATGTTTGGCGTGATGCATCCACAAGGGAAATTACCCGCTCGGATTCGGAGGCGGCGTTTCAATTGATTCTTACTTCATTACAGCGTTTTTAGTGGAGGCCTATACGGGCGGATAACACAATCAATTCAGGAATTGATGCGTCGATATCATTTTGCTGCATGAGCTGCTGTGTTTGGAGGGGAAGCCGGCTCCTGACATATATCTGGTCGCATTGCAGTCGCTAGATTTAGACTGGAACAGAAAACCTATCTTGCCTAGTGAGTGCTTGGTGCCCGGGGATAGCGTGGCTGGAGTAGAGGCTGGAAGACGGGCTGAGACGAGGGTTGGTTGGGTACTACACCTCGATGTGGTGGCCGAGTACCAGGACAACGATGTCTTAGCTGTGAAGACGGGCATGATTGAAATAGGAGACAACGGACGAATAGGAAAGGTTGATGACGGCTGGGCTGAGGGCATATCAAGTCTAGAAGATTTAAACTACAAGAAGTATGGTATCCATGTGCGGTCTTAGATGCCGTTTGGCTGCGGTAGCATTTTTCATACATCAAGTTACCGGATTGTTTTTTTTCCCGTGTATTCGCCTTATCCGTACTTTTATTTTATGTACCTTTCTGATGCCAAGATTGGTACTTTGTCGGGTGACTTAACTTACATAAGACAGGGTTTGGACAGATTTCCGGCACTTGACTGACAGGGATCAGATCAGGGAGGCTAGTCAGGCTTAGTGAGCAAATCAGGACGCTCGGATCAGGCTCAGTGAGCAAGTCACCCTGATTACGTAATAATCACTGAGCGGCTCAGGTCGCTCAGGGCGTGCTCAATTCTACCCAGTGAGCAAAAGCGGCGAGTGGGTGAGCACTAGAACGGAAGGAGAGCGCCAAGAATTGGCGGACATTATCCGGTCTATATGCAAGGGGCTGCATTTTATTGATCCCCGAAAATTCCGACCAACGAAGGAACACGCATGAATTGGGTTGGTCCACGTGATCATGCGAACAAAGAAGTCTGAAACCAAGAGAAAAATGAAGAAAAAATGACGAATTTTACAGAAGAATAGGAGATGGCTTCAATCAATGCGTAGACAAAACAAACAATCGATAGCTAAGAAATTAGCGTATCGATGTCGAGGACGGAGAGGCAGGGCGAATCCCACAGAACCACAGAGCATATCCTCCCCAGCCAAGAGTATCCAGGGAGCATCGCATATAACTTGAAAATCATTTTCATTCCTCACCAGCCAGATTATTCCTCAGCTCTCAACCCCTTCATGGACCATAAATATTTTCGAAGGATTTTTGATTCAGGTCCTGTAAATGGTTCACAGTCTAACCCCAGTGGGGAAGGACCTGTTGGAACGCTAGTCCGAAAATAGCGTAGCGAGTCTTCCGGCTCCAGTATGACTCACAAATAGACCTTTCAGACCCATGCTGACTAATTGCAAAAAGCCCACAAATCTTCAATAACAAGCAAGCTGGCGCATAGGAAGCGCGTCGGGCTCATAACCCGAAGGTACCTGGATCGAAACCAGGGTTTGCTATCTTTTTGTGATTTTTTTTTTCATCCTTTGTCCCAGGATCAATGCCTTTTCGACACAGAGACTCCGACTCTGCCTGGTTGCGATCGCAGTTTTAGGTAAATTAAACGAGTAGTGTTTCGTTACAACCATTCTTTTTCAAATCCATTGGATTTATAATGGATGCAATTATCTAAACTTGGTTTTGAATTTCGTTTAAGCCGACATGGCGTGGAAATATACATTGAGAACGATGGAGGACCCACTGAGGTTAGGTTGTAGATGGACTAGAAATTCACACATGCCTGAGCGGATCGGTACGCTGCCTGCCTGCCTTTAAATAATTACTCAAGATTTGCCTATATTCAAGGCTCAGCTCAAAGGTGCCTACCGGGTGCATTATATCCACGTCGCAGTTTCCACGTTAATATCAAAATGCTGGACGAGCTGGTCTATTATGGATACCTTTTTACAGGTTTTCTTCTCGTCAATGTACAGTGGCAGTTCAAAAGTCTGAGTCTACCTATGGAAGAATCTAGAGAAACAGACCAACCAGACATGTTTCAACCACTCTTATTTGAAAGATCTTTCTAAATGTCTTTCGAATCAACTTTCTTGACGGCACATATATCCTTTCTTGGTCTGTTGCTCAACTCCTGGATGCAAGTATGATTTTGAAAAACTGTTGGGGTTTCAAACTTATCCATGGAATCCCATTGTACTAGGCGTGGGTATGTGCTTGCTCCATGTGTATCATAATTAATGTAGTGGATGATAGCTACCCTTACACCGGATTTAACGACACATAGCCAGAGTGTGACAAAGCCAGAATGATACAAAGAAAAACCTAGCTAGGCAGGCACCTATCCGTCTTTCGCAAGACTGATCCGAGCTTGATAGCGTAGGCGGCTAATTAGTAGAGGAAAATTCTCGTCTGGATTACGAGGAGGCTGGACAGGGTACAGATCGCAACGTCGGATGTCAAGTGGCTGGGGCGGGTCACCACCTGCGGGCATGGGGAAAATAATCTCAGTTTGCGTGCGTCTTCCAGGGATCCCTTGGTCATTTTTGTAAACTTCGAGGACTCCGCTAACTGAGTTGTTTACATGCTTCGTCCACTTAACAAGAATGACGACTTTGATCGCCCCGTTACCACTAATGAGTAGCCGATTCATGTCATCAAGCAGGTCATTATATGACTCGCTCCATCCAACCTCTGCGATGAGAGTTGGAAATGGCTGCGATGGGGTGTGGAGAAGAGCATCTGGCTCCTTTTGAACGCCGCGGAATGACAGGGCTTTGGATACATTATTAGTAAGGGTGAGATCAAAGTCGTCAGCTAAACTTACTTGTGCCTGCTCGTAGAAGGAAAAGGTCAAGCTCTACTGAGTTCAGGAAGCCTGCCCCGGAGGCTCTTGAAATTGAGGCTGAAATCCATTCGGCAATACAATTATGGGCATAAGTTGGCCGAATTTTGAGTCGTAAACAACGGCTCTCTAGGTTATAAGTTTTCGAACACAAAGGAGATCTTCCTCGACTTCCCAGAGGAAATCCTCCCACCCTGGCGGCACATTAGTTATCACGAGCTCATGAAAGTTCTTAGCATCACGAAGGGTATTGCGAATGGCCTCCTGAAACTGTGACTGTGTTTTGAACCGATCTGTGGAGATCACAATCCTCGATGAGATAATTGAAGGAGTTAATGTAAGAGTAGGCATGGCGATGGCAAGGACAGAAAAGTGCCCGAGAGATAAAGGAAAAGAAGGGAATGCGGTGTTGCAGAAATTGTTAAGTTTTTACAACGTATTACAACGGAGCAGCTCATAGATAGCGAGTTCGGAAGAACAGTTGATCCGGGTCGAATACTGTATCCCAATGACGTTGCTACCTGTCTGGAGCAGGAAGATCCGAAGCTTCCATGGGAATTGCTAAAACGACTATTGCTAATCACACGATACACACCCATTTTGGGTTTAGCGCAGTAGTTGTATTTCTGTCTTCTAATTAGGATATCCTAATAGCTGTTCCAAAGTCTGACTCTAGAAACAAGAGAAACGGATCAACTAGACATGGTTCAATCACTTTTATTTAAAAGGAATTTCTAAATCTCTTTCTAATCATCTTTCTTAATAGCACTCATACCGTTCACACAGGTGATTGCTAAAATGATTTCGAAAATTGTCGGGGTTCCTTCTGTAGATTATTGTAATACTGTTACTACCCTAAACCAGAGTAAGGGTGTATCATTGAATTAGCAATCATGTATCGCCGTTTCAGCAATCCCCACGTTGCTATTGCTAGTCTGGAACGGGAAGATTAGACTATTACATTTGCCGGAACTTTGATACGGACGGTAATCCTGGCTAGGTGCTCTTTTGCTCTGGAGACAGGTGGCGATGAGAGTCCTAGTCGGATATTGCATGGTTGAGCAAAAAGGCCGCCTCATTCGGGATGCTACCTGGATTATGTGGCGTATATTTGATTCCGGCGGCCTTGAGATCTATTGCTTGTATGATTGTCTAAGTGTTGGTGGCCGTCCGAATAATCTTCAGATAGATTATGCGGGTGAGACGAGTCAAGAAGGCGATCGAAGTAAAGGATATTGTGAGATCAAGTCGTCAAATATTGCGTCATGATACAAGTGCACCCGGGGTAGCTACCGTCACAGCTCCCCAGAAGACAATAAATAATTCGCCACCTCAGCCTTAAATTGAAATAACCCCTCACTTCTGCTCGTGGAATTTACATCAATGCACTCATGACTCCAAGCCATCGCCATGTCCTTCAATAAAACCTCATGCGATATTCATCTGTCCGCCGAGCGTGACGGCACCCATTTGGCAGCAATATGTAACAACGACGAGGGTTCCGGAGTTACTACCGATTTCCTACTTGACACTTGCCTGGGCAATAAAGATGGTAAGATGCCCTCAGATGAAATATTGTTCTAACAGAGAAATTGAAACTCGGCTCTGCGTGTTAGGCCACTTTGAATGGGGTGGAACGAACTTTAGCAAGAGTGCAAGGAACATCACCTTTAGCGCTGAAGGACTGGATCGAAAACCTATTCTTCGTTCTGAGCTTCGCAATTTATCTGGAGAGTATGTTCCAGACAAGGTTGATCTTACTGATCACATTGCAAATGTCGAGGGCGAGCTAAAATACACGCAACCTGAAGATTGAATGGTCCACAGCAAGTTTATATTGATTTAATGTGATACATTCGGCAAATTGAATATCTTTTTATGTCTGTTTTTTACTATTTGGCACAATATCGGATATAAAGGTACCTTTTCGCGTGACTCTTACATATGTCTTCAGCGAAGGATTCTGTGTTACCAACATACATCGCTTGAGCTACAGAGAACGAGCTATGACAGTACCTAGAGAATATTGGAGCTAAACCGTGTAGAACCTTATGTGTAATAAATTCTAGCTTCCCCCAGAGCACACGTGATGCTATTCAAAATAATGATGTCATTGTGTCTTTTATAAGTCTATCATTCGCCAGCACCGCCAGCATCGTCAGACGCCAGAAACCTCTTCACATTCCCAGGAAATCGCAACACTTCAGCGAATATATACTGTATTTTCCGTCTAAGCCTTAACTAAAAGCCTTCAAGATGATGCGCATTGTGAGCAGACGGGTTCCTCCAGCCAGAATCATCTGCTGCCTTCGAGCCAATCACAATATACGCCACCTGCACGATAATCTTACCATATCGAGCCAAACCGACACATTCACACTCCTCGACAGAGAAATCCTCCGACCAGACAGAGCAGAGACATGTCAATCCGGCACAGACGACGAAGTTGCGCGTCACAAATCACCCTATGACCCCACACTATCGACGGTGGAAAAAGAAGTCTCCGCTCTGAGAGAGGAATACAGACTAGAAGGGGACCTCCACGATCCATTGGCAGTCAGCCCCGCAAATCTCCAAGTCAGTCATATCTTGCAAGTGGAGGAAGAACGTGCAATGTCTGGATGGCACCCATTGGCTAGTGTCAAGGGTTGGACGAGCAAACACAAAACGGTCCTGCTTCGAACGGAACCGTATGCTTTCAGAGCATATGAGGTCGTGTTTCCTTATTTTGGAAAATACAGAAAGGTTTGAATTACCTCGAGAATTGACTGAAGATGGCTATCAATGGCTGACTACTGGCATAGAGAATGCATGAGTACGGCCAGAATTAGCACAAGTACCTCAGTGAACATCCAACATCAGCCTTTTGCGGAAATAAGTTGTTCAACATGTCCAAAGTTGCTAGCAAAATGAAACCAGATTTTAATTTTATTTAGGTGTGAGAATGGAACATTGGCCGTCAATTAGCACAATTGTTAGCTTTAAGCTCAATTGATTCGCACGGATCGGATCGCTTATGGGAATTCTCTTGAAAAGTAGCTATTCATAGCATATGAACTGCGCACTGCTCTCATACTAGTTCCTTCCTTAAACCATTGCTCAACACTACGTGTGAGCTCCTCGATATCATCACTCATCAGCCACAGGGCACCAGTCGTAATTCCCATCGACATTGTTCCCCCACCAGGAAGGGAATGAATGAGCAGGCCCACCCGCCCCAAAGACAGCAAAGGAAAGTATGAACATGACCATCAGACTAGCCCCATCAAACGCACCAGTGACAAGGAACGAGTAGTCCTTGAAGATTCGTGGGTGATAGTCTCGGAGGTACCACTGGATGAAGAATCCGCTAATGACCCAGCTAAAAATGACACAGGTTTGTGTCTGGTTGTATGGAATAAAGCCCGCATATTGAATGAACTGGGCCAAGTTGATCTCAGAGACGTCCAGTCGGCCAATCTTTGGAATGAACTGAGGGAGTGGAGTTCGTCAGCTTGAATAACCAAATGGGGAAGGAAATCAGTTCAGTGATAGACTTACCTGGTAAAAGAGGCGATGCAAAGCGACGACACCTGCCCCAACTAGAAGACCCAGAGGCACCATCTCATATCTCGAACCAATCTTGTAAAGATATGGTGCCAGTGCCCAGGAAGCTGCGTTGGTGTTGTATGCCTGTACATTCGCACCACTCCAGGACGAGTTACCATTGCCATTTGCAAGTAGGGCCCGATTGCCAGCAACAATCGAGATCATGATTGCATAGTTGATGAAGCCTCCGAGCACCGTACCATAGATCTGAGTCAGGAACATGACTCGAGGGGGAATTTTGACTGTAAAGCATCGGTCAATCAAAATTGAAAATCAGATCACAGGGAAAGAAAATCAGCTTACGATATTCTCCGAGCTTCAGATCATTGGAGAGATTAACGGCATTTGCGATGACATTGTGCGACCATGCAGCAAAGTACATGTTCCCAACCGGGCGTCCTGGCAGTGTGAGACCGGCAATCATCTTAGACAGATTGTTGGTAGCAATGCCATTGCCATAGCGGGCATAAAGGATGGTGCTCTGAAATAGCAATGTATGTTAGCGGAGTCTCATTGGCAGGAGAGAAAGAGGTACCTACAAATGGCGAAACGAGAGTCCCTACTATCAGAGACACGATATATGCCCATGCTGGAACGGTAATATTCTCCCTGAGAACCACGATAAGGCCGAGAATGAAGCTGCCGAGGAGCACCAAGCCGTACCACCACCATGGTGTTTCTTTGTAGTGTGTCGCCATGTGCTGATGGTGCCGATCGTCATATCGGCCTTCCCTTGCGCTCTTGTATGCACGAACAATTTCCTTGCCCCAGAAGAGGATGCAATGGGCAATTAGAGCGCCGATCTGGAACCTCGTCAATATAGATGGGTGAAGGATAGGTATAGAGAGGAGGGAGTTGCTTACCGCAGCATTGGCCATAAACATCGCGTATGCAAAAGTTCCAGTGATACGGGGTACACCATACTTAGCTAGAGCGGACTCGCTGAGTACACCTCCCGGAAAGACACGACTGCTGGGGTATCTTTTTCCGTCCGCCGTGTGGAAAACAGTCGACATGAACGGCAGCGACTTCGCACCCCAGGCATCGCCGTAGTAAATTGCAAGCATCGCAATGAAACAGACGAAAATCCCAATAGCTTGGTGAATTTGAAACTTGAGCGGTAATGACGTTTGAGTGCTTGTGATCTATCTTGGTTAGTTTTGGTTTCATACTCATGATCGAGGGGATATAATTCTTACATATTGCCAGTCAAGGCTCAGCGAGAAAAGTCCGAGACCTTCATTGTTGGTGGCACCACCAAAAAGGGTTGTGAGCACAGCTGCCTTGCTAGCCGTCGCTTTCTGGGCGGCAAGACACTGCAAGGTCTTTCATCAGTAACTTCTAATAAAGTGTGGTAAAGGGTGGCTTACCGGGATGGAAACCGAATTGAGCCATGGGAAGACATAGGCAGGTAGAATCTCGTAGAGACTCATACCAGTGAAGGCATACCAAAAGTATCGAAGCGGCTTGGAATTCTTCACTTCTTGCCAATGCAGGCCTTGGAGGGTCTTTACTGTTGGTAAGGTGCTCCAGTAGACAGATTCGACGTGCCAGACTGCAATTGGTCTCATAATTCCGCAGAGACCATACCCGAATAAACCAATCGAGATGGTACTCAGGATTACCGTCGTAGCACTCAGGGGTAGATCGTAGAAGAGATTCTGAGCTGCAAAGACGGTGGACGTAACCGAGGCATTAGACGCCGAAGTAGCCGTGATGGTACAAACCGAATGCTCCTTCAGACTCCATGGACCATTGTTGACAAACTTAATGGCCAAAATCCACCAAGGAAGCTTGCCCTGGCCATTCTTGTCTCTCCAACGAGCCTCGAATTTATCACCACGGGGAAGGAATCTGGCCCACGCGTTACCCACAAAGTACGAAATGAGCACGATAAATGTTCCCGAGACGACGATAGTCGTTGGCTTGAACTGTTGGGCCGAGTCAGTGATTGCCAGCAACATAATTAAACAAGACGAGAGTGTCGACTTACGCTGTAGATTTGGGTCATCACCGCCTGAAACCCAGAAACCGCCGTCGCCAGAACGATGCTGCGAAAAGTCACCGCTGGATCAAAGTCGTCACGTAGTGGGAGCAAATGTTCAGCCGCATCAGCACCAGTTTTGATGACAACCTCAGCGACGCTGACTTCGCTCTCGCCACCACTGATCTCGGTGCCACCGATCTTGACGTCCTCCTTGATAGGAGACGCCACGAGTTCAATCTGCTCATCGATGGCATCCTCTCCGTTGGGCAAGTTAGAGCTCACTTGCACCATGTTGGGTTCTTCTTGAATTGCAAACTGAGAGGACTGTTATCAGTTGTCACTAGAAGCGTTGCAGCTGAGAGGCTTGTCACCGAAACGAGTCTCACTGAAGGCTGTTAGTGGGATAGTTTCAACTAACGAATGGAGCACGAGCAAGGGTTTTATACCTCGTGTCGCACGCAGTCCTGTTGCAGAGGTACCGGTGTGTAAAGTGAGAGATGTGAAGTGAAGAAAAGAGATTGAAGTGGCACTATTCCACGAGGTTCATGGGACAGTCTATCAAGTAGTCAAATCCTCGGCATATTCTTCCTCTTATTATTTCATCGTTCATGATCCTTAGTCCTAGTGAGCTAGCGAGCCCGTAGATAGCTACAGCAAGCCATTGTTGTAAGAACCTCAAAGGTACCTTACTATAGTAACACATGAGCCTAAATCCTTTCATTCTAGGACATTGTCAATCCCTGGAGCCCATTTATTTGATGCCACGTTCGGTGTCCGGCTAACATGTTACACTGAGCCTGCCATTCTTGAGAGATTCGTGATTGTCAATACCGGTTAGCGATACCTCGTGGGATTGTCATACCTTTACTGTAACCTTTACAAAGATTCTTGAGCGAGAGATAGTAGTGTAGAATCGATGTGGTTCCATATACCACACGCTTCCATGCAGCGAGGCTTCAAGATTGAGTTCTGGTCTCTTGGGCCATATGTTAACTTTAGATTAGTATTTCATTCTGGAAGGTGAACAGACGCAAAAATAGTTAGACTAGAACTTCTAGTAATTTGCCATGAACTCAATTTAGCATACTGCTAATGCCACAAGGATATCAATATCGTACTATAACATGTGTCCGCGACTACATAGGGAAACGAACTCGAGTTAACCATGGATCGCGCTATTACTCACATCGCCACGGTTACGCAAGGAGATTTATCCTCGAACTTCCTAGACAATCTCATCTATACATTTCATCTCAAAAGAAGACCTGGTTTTGTGTACTATACCTCCAAAACAGCCCAATGACCATCAATCAATCACCAAGATCCATCAAACAACACCACCTCCAACACCCACAATGACCAACACACAATCACCAGACGACGAACCCTTCCAAGAAGAATACTACTTCTTCTACGGCACACTAATGGACCGATCCCTCCTCAGCCGCGTCTTAGGCCACACCGACAGACTAGGCATACGACCAGCACATATCAGCGGATGGCGCTGTATGATGTGGGGAGATTACCCAGCACTCATCAAAGCTTCTCCAGACGATATAGTCACAGGCATGGCTTATCGGGTATGTTCTCTTCGAGAGCGGGAAAGACTAGTTGAGTACGAGACGGCGGCGTATAGGGTTCAGGGACGTAGGATTTATTTCGAGGATGGGACGTGGACGGGTGGGAAGACGTTTGTTTGGGATGGAGATGGAGATGGGGGTGGGGAGGGTTTACGAGAGGGGGATTTTGATTTGAGGGATTGGTTACTCAAGGAGAAGGAGTTGGAGTTTACGGTTTGATGGGAGGAAAGATGGGATGTTAGGAAGGTTGATTCGTTTCTATCTTGACTATGGCTGAAGCGTGGCGTGAATAGGACTGTGAAAATCATTAGCGAAGGTCATATGGCAGGTTTATAAAACATGACAATAGGAGCTCCATCAGAAAGGTGGTGATTGTTTATCCTCATTCTTTATTCAGAACAGGTCTGTGTATAAATCTTGCTTCATCATTGGAGTTGAAGGTGGCGTATGCAAAAAAAAAATAAGACTTACCAAATTAAGTCCCAATTTCATGAGGTTATCCGCGAATCAAAATTCCTAGTGAAGAGGATCTGAGCTGATCATTAGCAACGATCACATTATAGTTTCAAGCAGAAACAAAAGGCAAAGTCTTCATCAGATAGCAGTTGGACATTGATTATGTGTCCTCATTGAAAATCAGAACAGGTCTGTGTGAAATCATGCTTCATCATTGAAGAAAAGAAAAAGACAAGCAAGCAATAAATAACTTACCAGTTCAAACACTCCCCGTCAGCCGATAGAACTGGTCCATCGGCTGTTGTCTCGATTGCGGCACGACCGCGGGGATGGTCTGCGCCAGTGCTTCACCGTCGAGATGAGTCGTACTGTCGACCATCAAGATCGTCACCGACCATCCGATCAACGGGGCACTCCCGTCTGGCGGGAATGGTGGTTTCGCCCTCATCAGCCACGGAGGCTCAACATTCGGATGAATCATGTTCGTGATCAGCATTTCCTGCGGCGGTCCACCAGGACGGATATCCACTTCCATGATCCCGGTATTCGACCACAATGGATGCATATAATCAGCTCCCGGCGAGCCAGCATTCCGAGCTAGATGGAACGACTGCGAGCCAAATATCTCGGTCAAGCATGCCCACAGAACCTGCAAGATAACCCCATGCCCGACGACGGCAATAACTGCATTACCGCCCGTAGCATGATTAGCCATCTCCGGCAAGATATGATCTCGTAGAAAGCCATTGACCCTCGCGCGCATCGAGGACATCGATTCGATCTGGGTCACCTCGCGAGATAACCGACCACAGCCAAAGCATTGCTCACGCAGCTTGGCCGTTTGAAAAGGTTGCAGCGCAGGTCCACTACCCAGTTGGTACTGGCAGATCGTAAGGGCGGTATCGGTCGCACGATCGAGATCCGACGAGAGCACGCGCGTGAACCGCACCGGCCGGTCACGGAAGTACCGCGCTAGCCGGAGGGCCTGGTCTTTTCCAACGCCTGTCAGGTTATCCGAATTACCCCTTGCAAGACGGAGAGTCAGCGAGGGGCCCTTGGAGGAAAAGGGGAGAGGGACGCATTCTCATCCGCGCACATACAACGCTTTGCCCACATTATGCTCGCATTCTGCGTGGCGGATGAGAAATATCCTCATGGTGAGTGTGCCTGAAGATCTCGAAACAGTCTGATAGTTTCTTTAGAGAGAAGTCTCAGCAGGGACGGCTGGGGGGAAATGCTGGGAAGCTGTGGCTGCGAGCCACCACAGATGAGGTCGTGATGAACACACACCCTCGACGGCGGGGGCCAATGGCAGACCGAAGCCAATTGGGGGTTATCCATGGTCATGGAGAGCCATCATTGAGTGTTTTCAAGATGGAAAACCATCGCTTTTCTCGGTGATGAGAGGAAGAGAAGAGCAAGCGAAGGAGAAAAAAAATACCTCCTACGCGCTATTATACGCGGAACGCAGCTGGTAGTGGAGCCCCAGCCCACTTTGGCTTTGCACTGTTTGCACGCGCAAACAAAAAAAAAGTGGTGGAATACGTGTAGCCGGTGCCCAGCGTGTGGATTGGAATATTTCTAGAGCAAAGCCTGTAAGTCAATTGAATCCTTGAAAGTTGGTCTTGGTGTCAAGGGTGCAAGATTTATCGAGTACAAGTCGGAGACTGACAATCCCAGATAAGTACTTCATACAGTATACGCAATGGCCGACACCGAGATTGCCAGACCGGAGGAGCAGAGTGTGTCTAGTCCAGTCCGCAAGAATAGTCACAGAACAATTGCTAACAAGTCGTCATGTCTAGAAGCTCCCCAATCTCCCTTCCAGAATGTACGCACTAATGGCCGTGCCTTCAACTCTCCCAATTGGCGCATGAAGAGCGAGACCAGCAGCCCGCAGGCCTCGCCCTCCTCGACACGCACCAACACATCTCGGACGGCCTTTGCACGACCAGGACCCCACGTACCCCAGGCCATTTCGGAGGGCCGCCGGTTGTACGTGGGAAACATGCCTTACACGGCCAAGACGGAGGATGTGGAGGCACTTTTCACGGCGGCGGAGTTCCCTATGTATGCCACACAAACTTGAAAAAGAGCCAAAAGCCCAAACTGGACTTGGTTCGTGAAAAAACAATGTGTGATGGCTTCGACTGAGACCTGATTTTGATAGCGAGCGCATCGACATTGCCATTGACCCATTTACCGGCCGGAACCCCTCGTACTGCTTCGTCGATCTGCTGACCAAGGAGCATGCGGAGCGGGCCATGGTCGAGTTGGACGGCCACGATATGCTGGGTCGCCCGGTCAAGATTAAGCCTGGAGTGGCCAAGTCTGCCGAGCGTGCTGCGGAGCAAACCCGGACACCGTTTGCCAGCCCCATGAGCCGCTGGCGTCCTTCAGAGGGCAGCACGACCAGCAACACCACTAGCTTCGCCAAGGTCAACAACAATGATTCCAGCCAGCGGGTGTATGTCGGCGGGCTGCCTCGCCTGACGGAGCCCGAAAGCGTGCAGAGCAACATGAGGACTTTCTTCCAGGGATACAATGTGTATGTTGCATCGAGAAGAATCTCGAAACTGAAAACAGCCCCCTCATATTTTGCAATCTCGTCTGTCCGTTTCGACACTAACCTGTATTTGTTTTTAGTGAGAACGTTAGCAAGGTGTTCACCCCACACCCCGCAAAGCGATTTGAGCCCGGTGACCACTACTATCTGTTTGTGGACTTTAGCAGTGTCGAGGAGGCCCAACGGGCCATGGACACTCTCAATGGACAGCAAGGTCCCTGGGGAGGCCCGCTGCGTATCCAGCGAGCCCGTGGCACGACCAACAACAATAAGCCCGAGGGCACCTCGTCCCCGGCGGATGGTGAACAAACTCCGCTATAGAGGGGGGCAGAAATGCTAGCATTATAGAAGGGGGTATTTTAGATGGGAATGGGAGTTTATGATATAAAAGGGGCATATGATACAAAGAGATATGAGAATAGGGTTCCGAGACGAAAATTAATATCATCGACTACTATCATACTATCATGCTATCCATCCCCACTTTATAGTCAGATGATCCAACAAAGCAATTAACTGACACTAACATTTCTCTCCGGATGACGTTGTGGGGACCGACTCACCGCATTACGATCCCCTCCTAAACCACATCTGCTTTGCCAACCTGGTTTGAGGCATTTCTTTTTCTTTTTTTTTCTTAGAAAAAAGGATTTCCAAGTTTTTCTCTTGTCATACTTGCATTTCTATTTCCCCTAACTCCTTTTTTTTTGTCGAATATTGTTGTACATCTCCCCCTGTTTGGCCTCCATGTGGAATTGATCCCCTAAGCCTAATTGCCTCTCCTTTCTCTCCCCTCCGGCTTCGGGTCGGAAGCTTGTCTGACTCTCCCTAATCTTCCCGACACATCTGCAATTTCCATTTCAACACAACGCCCACCATGTCGACAAAAAGTGCTATTCGGAGCCAGCAGCAGCACAAGGTGTTCATGGCTAGTGTAAGTGCAATTTCGATATCTATTTCGTTTCTTACTATTCCCTTTCAATCTTCCCCTCCAATTTCCCCCACGGCTGGGCCCCGATCGACCGCCAGGATCGAACGCGGGGATCCCTGCATGCCCCTCTTACATTGCCTCGGTTCTTGTTCTTTCCCTTCGGCCAGATAGGGTTTTTAGCGGCCGGCAGAACGGGAGACTAGGGAGTACCGGACTAGCTAGTTTGGCCTAATATCTGGGGTTCTGGGGTTGTTCGGTGCATGTATACGAGCACAATGGTCAACCCGGGTCCAGGCTACGCCTATCAGTGGATGCAGATGACCTGCCACATGGACATGAACGTTTAGTATGCTGCTTATATTTGATAATGATGTATATGGAAGCCGGATTTCCTTGGAAACTCACGGATTTCAATACAACTTTTCATATATATGGTATGAGGACCAAACCGATACCTGGCCGTCCATCAGGCATCGCATTGCATCGTTTGTTCCCAGTGGCACCCGCCTAATTGGGACGATTACGTGCCATCTGATTCTCGTGTTTGTTGACGAGTTCACGCATCCCTCTTGACTCTTTTCCTCGTCGTTGTTCTCCCAATTTTCCGCTTCTTCTTTCTCCACGTTTCTCCGATCTCCGTTCGATCTTCATACCTCTTCACCGCCTTCCATCCCTCTGAACACCCATCTTCATCTGAATCCATCATGTTCGCAACTAAATTTGGTCTCCAGTCCGATGACTACAAGATCTGTGTGGTCATGGTAGGCCTGCCAGCCCGTGGGAAGAGCCTCATTGCCGGAAAGGGTAAGTTGACATGTCTCTCCGCCGCCTTCACCGCCCGAAGTATACCCTTACCACTGATCAAAATGCTAATATCTCATCATCAGCTATGCGGTATCTGGCCTGGGTGGGCATCCCTGCCAAGGTCTTCAATGTGGGCAGCTATCGCCGTAATGCTACCCCTCAGCCAGCCGCCACCTTCTTTGATCCGCATAACGCGGAGGGCGAGCGCATGCGCCGGGCCGCCGCCGAAGCAGCCATGTCTGACATGCTGCAGTGGTTCAACGATGGTAAGGGAGTAGTCGCCATTCTGGATGCTACCAATTCGACCAAGCAACGCCGCCAGTGGATCTATGAATCCTGCCGGGAGGCCGACATTGAGACCCTCTTTGTCGAGTCGATCTGTGATGATGAGGAACTCATCATGACCAACATCCTTGAGGTCAAGACCACCTCACCTGACTACAAGGGTCAGGACCCGGAGCTTGCGGCTTTGGACTTCCGGAACCGCATCCGCAACTACGAGTTGGTCTACCAGACCATTGATGATGATGAGAAGGACTACACCTATGTCAAGCTCATCAACGTGGGATCCACCGTCATCATCAATCAGATCAAGGATTACCTGTCGAGCCGCTTGGTGTACTACATCCAAAACCTGCACATCAAGCCCCGTTCTATCTGGCTATCTCGAGTGAGTCCATTTTGGCGAAGAAATGAAGTGAATAGAACGAATATATCTCTAACCTGCGCCCCACAGCACGGTGAATCTGAGTTCAACCTGACCGGCAAGATTGGTGGTGACTCGAATATTTCCGAGCGCGGCGAGGCCTATGCCCGCAAGCTGCCCGAGCTCCTCCGCAAGTCCGGTGTACCCCCCAACACCAAAATCGTTATTTGGACCTCCACCCTCCGCCGCACCATCCAGACCGCCCGCCACCTCAAGGCAGACACCGGCTTCGAAAAGCTGGAATGGAAGGCCCTCGATGAACTGGACTCCGGCGTCTGCGACGGCCTCACCTACGAGGAAATCGCCGAGAAGTACCCGGAGGACTTCGCCGCCCGCGATGAAGACAAGTACAACTACCGCTACCGCGGCGGCGAGTCGTACCGCGACGTGGTTATCCGCCTGGAGCCCATCATCATGGAACTTGAGCGCAGCGAGAATATCATTATCGTTACCCACCAGGCCGTCCTCCGCTGCATCTACGCCTACTTCATGAACGTGCCCCAGGAGAAGTCGCCCTGGATGGAGGTCCCCCTCCACACCCTCATCAAGCTGACCCCCCGTGCCTACGGAACCGAGGAGCAGCGCTTCAAGGCTGATATCCCCGCCGTCTCGACCTGGCGTGGAAAGGGCTCTTCTGCGAAGCATCAGGAATTCCCCGCAGAAGGCGCGGAGTGCCCGCCCACCGCTCACTGAGTGGTGTCCGGATAGCATGCCCCTTGAAGATATGAACCCTGGACCGTTTTACTGGATGTCGTCATTTTTATTTTTATTTTTATTTTCTTACTGGGGTTTGTTATTTCTTTCTCTGGCGTGATGAGGGAGCGATGGTTAGGGGTTGGGAGCTGTTAGGGCTCCCTCCATAGCATCTGGTTTTCACGGCGTTTATGACATCTGTTCTTGCTCGGGTTCGGGATTACATGAGGTGTCTCTTCTTCTTTTCTTTTTCTTCTTATCGATACGTGACGACTGAGATACCAAATATTATGAAATCTCCATTCAAATGTATTTGTTCGGACTAGAGTAGACCATTATATGAGATGTAAGGTTTAAGAGTACCAGCAGACTACGTAGCATGGCTAAAGACAACAAATTTTGCCATGGCTCTGCATACTGATTACAAGATAGATCCTGATTTTCGACATTCTACCCAACCAAATGGCAAAAAGACCAACTTTCAAACATTTCTACCATCTTGTTCCCATTTCAATGTCGGGCACTTTCATACTCTCACCGCCTAATTCATCAGCTGACTCATCCAAAGACGTCACATGCGGCCCAGCGGTGGAGAGGACCATGGGGCCAAAGAGAGGAGAGAGCTGCCCCCGAATCCCAGACAAGCGAGCACAAGACGGTCCCTAGGACATGAATTGAGCCCACATTCTCACCCCGGCGCGCGCGATGTTATCCGCATTCACCGCGCGGCCGCTGGTCGAGCTCAAGCCGCGCGACAAATCCAAAATCGAATCCGTCCTCGCATACGGCGACCGCCTCATCGCCGGCCTCAACAACGGCACCCTCCGCGTCTACCGCGTGACAGACGATGGCAAGACCGAGCTACTACGAGAGGTAGAGAAATTCGCCCGGTACAAGATTGAACAGCTTGCGCTTGTGAAGGAGGCTAAGGTTCTGATCTCGCTGTCGGGTGGACATGTCAGTTTGCATGATTCGCAGACGTACGAGGTGCAGGAGCAGTTGGCTGCGACGAAAGGCGCTTCTGCGTTTGCAATTACCTCTAATGTTGTGAATGATCCCGACACTAATGTTCCTGCGATTGTGTCGCGGGTTGCGGTTGCTGTGAAGAGGAAGATTCTGATGTGGGTTTGGCGCGATATGGAGCTTGAGCCGGATACTATGGAGCTGAGTCTGGCTAGCGCTATCAAGACGTTGACTTGGGTTTCTGCGACGAGGATGGTTGTCGGACTTGGCTCGAACTTTGTTATGGCTGATATTGAGTCCGGGCAAGTCACTGAATTGCCGGGCCCGGGCAACATGGAAGAGACTGGACGGTTTGGAGGTGTCGGTGCTGCGAGTATGAGCTACATCGGAATGGGGGGTATGGTGCCCCGACCATTGGCTACAAGGCTGCGGGAGGGTCAGATCTTGTTGGCTAAAGATGTCAATACTAATTTTATCGATGTGGAGGGACAAGCGCTTGGCCGACGTCAGATCCCCTGGAGCCATGCGCCAGTTGAGATTGGGTACTCGTATCCATTCTTACTGGCACTCCATGATACAGCGAAGGGAGTGCTGGAGGTGCGCAATCCGGAGACTCTGTCATTGCTGCAATCTATTCCGCTTCCCTCGGCAAGCATACTACATATCCCCCAACCGAATATCAGCCTTGCGCATGCCGGCAAAGGTTTCCTTGTCGGCAGTGATCGAACTATCTGGCGTATGGAGGCCTTGAGCTACGATACGCAGATTGACTCTTTGGTTGAGAAGGGTTATCTCGATGAAGCGATCAGTCTACTGGGCATGCTCGAGGATGCCCTGCTGCAAGATAAGCCCGGCCGACTACGCAATGCCCAGCTTGAGAAAGCGCAGAGCTTATTTGCTCTGCGGAAATATCGCGACTCATTGGATTTGTTTACAGAGGTCGCTGCACCACCAGAGACGGTCATTCGGCTGTATCCTCGTTTGATTGCTGGTGATCTGTCTGCTGTCCCGGAGCAGAATGGATCAGAGGTGAAAGTCAACGGTAACGGTAACGGTAACGGTCATGGGGATCAGAGTGATGGATTATCTGAGGCAGCGCCTGAAACAGCGCCAGTAGGTCAATCTCTCTACGCGCCCTCGGTTAGATCGCTTCTTCGAAGAACCGAAGAAGGGAGTGATACGAGCAGCATCCGCGAAGAGAAAGATAAAGACAAAGGTAAATTCAATTCGTAGACAACCTTAAATGTACCTAACTAACCCTATACAGATCTCAAAAACTCAGTCCGTGAACTGCAGGGTTATCTGGCAGATGTACGCCGACGCTTCCAGCGATTCCTAGGCCCCGATGGCTCACTCAAAGCACCATTCCCGACAGACGCTACGGATGAGGCTGGTGCCTCGGTCCTCAAGCTTCTCGACTTCCCATCCGAGGAAGAGTTCTTGACAACATTACGTGCCAAGGCGCGGTTGGTCGATACAACATTATTCCGTGCACATATGTATGCCACGCCCTCGCTGGCGGGATCGCTCTTCCGAATTGCCAATTTCTGTGATCCAGATGTGGTTATGGAACGTCTCGAAGAGACAGGCAGGTACAACGATCTAATCGACTTCCTGTACGGCAAAAAGCTACACCATCAAGCATTGGAATTACTGCATAGATTCGGCCAGGAAGAATCGGGACTTCTGGCTGGTCCAACACGTACCATTGGTTACTTGCAAAACCTGCCCCCTGATCAGATCGATCTCATCTTGGAGTTTGCAGGCTGGCCAGTCCGCGAGAACAACGACTTGGGCATGGAAATCTTCCTGGCAGAAACTGAGAATGCCGAGACTTTACCTCGGTCGCGAGTGCTTGTCTTCCTGGAGCAGATTGATCCTAAACTTGCCATTCGGTATTTGGAGCATGTCATTCACGAATGGAATGATATGAGTCCCGATCTGCACCAGAGACTGTTGATGTTGTATCTTGATCGGATCAACGCCGATAAGACGGATACTGCATGCAAGGAAAAGTTCTTGGCTATGCTGAAGGAGAGTGAGCAGTATTCTCCTGCCAAGACGTTGGATCGCTTGAATCGAGAGGGTATGTGTCGAAGGTTTCCCTCTATTTCTCGATTTTATCTGACGCTGTTATAGATCCCGATTTCTACGAGGCAAGAGCTGTCATTTTTAGCAAAATGGGACAGCACCGCCAAGTACTGGAGATTTACGTGTTCAAACTGGAGGATCACGAGAAAGCAGAAGAGTGAGTTTAATGTTCCTTGATATTTACACTCATTGCTAACCCCCACAGGTACTGCAACCAAATTCATCTCTCCGAAGGTCCACCTCAGTCCGAAGAAGAGGAAGAAACCTCCATCTACCTGACCCTGCTTTCCCTCTACCTCGCACCACCACACGGATACCAGGCCCAGAATGGCCCAGCACTGACCATCCTCGCGAAACACGGGTCTCGGCTGCCAGCAGAGGCAGCATTGAAACTCATCCCCGCAACGCTACCCGTGCGTGACCTCGAGTTTTACTTCAAGGGCCGGATGCGAGCAGCCAATTCGGTCTTCAACGAGGCCCGCATCGTGGCCAGCCTTCGCAAGGCACGCGATATGCAGATGCAGGCCCAGCTTGCCCTGGGCGAAGGTGTTCGCGGTGGCGGAACTCGAGCTCGCCATGTCACCGTCACCGAAGAGCGAATTTGTCGTGTGTGTCACAAGCGATTGGGAGGGAGTGTGATCAATGTGTTTCCCGAGTACGTGTCCCCCACCGCTTGTAGTTCCCTTGGTTGTCCTTCCCCATTCTAACTTGTCACAGCAACACCGTCGTCCATCTGGGCTGTGCGAATCGCGTGTCCAGCATCCGCTCCGAGTAGTCTTCTTTTATTTTCCTCGCATCTGCATTCGCCGGGGGAGGTTCCTTGTTTTGTTCAGGTGTTGTCTTCTTCCCCGGCGACTTCCTTTTGATACCCAGTATACTGTAGTATACCATTCTTATTTTGTGAATCAAGCATCCTCCTCGACCACTTCCTCGCCGTAGTTTTCCTCTTCTCTGGCCTCCTTCTCTGAGATTGCGCCCTGAGCCTTCTTGTCTTCTTCCATGCGCTCGGTCAGGAAGAAATTGATCTCCTCTTGCAGCTTGGGGACGAGAGATTGCAGGGTTGTCAGGTGAGACTGTTTCGCAGTGAAAGAGTCTGTGCTCGACGCGGCGGGTATCTCGTGCGTGAAGACTTTGGTGGTGTCTGGGGCAGTATAGACAGCCTGGAGATTGATTTGGGAGTTGGCCATTGTGATCGAGAATATAGCGGTGCGAGTAGAGAGTGAGAGAGGCTCAGGGTAGAATGTGATTCAAGAGAGAGAGTTTTGATGGTGGTGATGCTGTGATGGTGGGGTTGAAAGTGAAAAAGACGAGAGATCAGCGGAGCCGCGAGCTAAACCCAAAGAAGGGAGCTTTCTGGGGCTGGCATCCACGCCTCCGACTGGCCCAACCGTGTCCAACTTATACAGTGACCGGACACCTCGGACAACTGGCACTGCCCACAAATCCCCCTGGCCATGGATGACTCGTCATGAATCCTACCGTCCGATCTACAAACTCGCCCGGGCGTAATACACGCCCATCCGCCCCCGTCTACCGTCATCTACCCCAACCCCGGCCACAGCCACAGCCACCTTCGGACGACGAAGACGACGACGAGGAGGACTCTGATGACGACGAATTGGGCCGCCCCGGATCCTCCGGCAGCGATGCTTCTTCCAACGTAACCACCGTCTCCGCCGCGCCCATCACCCCGATCAATACACATGCCCCCGCTGCAGGCTACTTCTCACCTCAGATGCGATCCGCCTCGACGACCACCTCGCCTCAACACGCTGCTCGCGCCATGCCACAGGACAGTGGCCGTCGGCCATCTGGCCGGGGCCCATCAATTGAACTGCCTCGACATCGGTCCAGACACCATTCACAAGGCTTCTTCGAGCCATCCTTGCCCACCGCTTCATCAGACCAGATGCCGGCCGTTTCAGCCTCCCGCATTGCTGCCCAGGCGGCCATGCAGCAGATGAAACGACCACAGAACGTAGTCCCCACGTTTGACGATGGAGCATCTCGAGTCTCGCGGCGCAGTGGAAGTGCCTCTCCTCCTCTAATGCCACCCCCGCTACGAATCAACCAACCCTCCCCCTCCCTCCCGCCCCCATCAGCACCCAGTGTGGCCACGACGGCAGCGAATGTGGTATTCCCGCGGGTCGGGGCCCCAACATTGGACACACAGTTTCCCGAGAAGCAGAAGAAGAAAAAGCTCTTCTCTAAGCCGAAACATATTGGCATCAGTCGAGACAAGGATAGTCGGGATCGTGGGTTACCGTCACCCAGCAAGCTCCCGGGCTTATCCCGTATGGTCAGCGCATCGACTACCAGTCTGGCCGATCTTCCTTCGAACAATTCCTCCATGTACAGCCTTTCCAATGCCTCTGTGAGTACTGTGGTACCCGCCGATCGACCGCCCGCGCCACCAGAGAAGGATAAGGATAAGGACAAGCATAAACATCATTTCCTGTCTCGGCAGAAGCTCAAGCTGAAAGACCGAGATGATCATTTTAATCTGCCGCTCTCTTCGGCATCGAGCAATTCACGTCCTGCGGACCCTAATGCTCCGCAATCTTTGTATTCATTCACCAGCCCTGCTTCACCAGCACCGGGGGCCACCTTTGGAAAATCGGTCAGTGGACTGGATCTACTTCATGGTGGGCGGGCACTTCGCGAGAAGAAGAAGGAAGAGAAAGCGCTCGCTGAGAACGACACGATGGAATGGCTTGCTCATTCTGCGAGTGGTGCTACAACGCCTGGAGGATTTGCAGGCCCGTCCTCGCTGAATAGCTCCTCTGGGGTGCTAGGCGAAGCTGTACTACGGGAGACCCTGCAGGGATTCGGGCTGAATAACATGTCGCCCGAAGATGCCTGGGACTTTCTCAAAGCCAAATTGCTTGTCATCTTTGACGGCGAGGATGTGCGCATCGCCATTGAAGATCTCAATAAGCTGGTGCTGGTCCATCTGCAACGATGTGTGCATAAGCGGGCACCAACCGCGGTGATTATGGATCTTCAAGAGCTACTCGAGACAGGCTTTGCAACGTTAAATCATAGCTCGTTGGTCGGCATTCCAGACGAGAAGCTTGTGCCGCACCTCGTTCAAATCTGGATGCTTGTATTTGGCACGATCTTGCCTTTCATTCAGGCCGTCTTCTTGCCGTTAGATCTTGAGTTCAAAGGTGTCGGAACGTTGATGACCAGTCGTGAGGCTCGCGAGTTTTGGGGTCCCCTTCCAGCTGGAGGGTCCCTCGATGTACGGAATATCGTTCTAATTGCCTTCCGTGATCGTATCATCTTGAACCGCTACGAAACTCTCAAGGCGACATTCTCGCGTCTCAGTCTTGACAGCATCAACTCAGGATTCCCAACATTGAGTGTCACTGCTAAAAGTACCGGAGTCGGTGGTCGCCCTGGTACAGCCGCCTCCCTCGACGCAGGACTGGGCAGCTACAATTCCCAATCCTCAACCCTGCTCAGCACAGGCATCGCAGACAGCTACTCATCAGACTCAATGAGCGCCCTAGCCCGACCAAGCAGCGACTCCCGCAGCCGCGCCGCATCCAACACCTCCTCAAACCCTGACCCACTCATCTTCTCCTCCATCTCACCGCAAGCCTCCAACCAACGTCCCACAATCATCCACCGCGGCACATCCGCCGACTCCTCCCACGTGATCACCGAAACAGTCGGCCGTATGCTCCAATGCGTCAGTGTCCTCGCCAGCGTCCAAACAGACGACCCCTCCCAAGAAAAAATCGAAGTTCTCAGCAAAGCCCTCAAACACAACTGGCTCGGCCGCGGCCGCACAGGCCGTGACCGCCGTGGCTTTGTCGGTGCTAAGATTCGTCCTGTTATGGTGGGCGGAACGCCTAGTTTGGATGGAGGTGACTCACTCACGACGGCGGGGGTTAGTATTGGGGCGAGTACGAGTACGAGTGGTTCGAGGGCGAGGGGGGATTCGTCTTCGTCGGATTGGAGTGGTGGGCAGGGTGTTGGGGCCGGAGGGAATGGGATGAGTATGCGGAGTGCGGGGAGGCGTGAGTTGAGTGTTCTTTGATTAGGGATTTGTTAGGTTGGAGAGAGGTTTTGCGGAATTTGATGATTTATGATACGGCAAGGTTTATGATCCGGGTTTTGGATGGCGTTGGGTGGGATAGCATCGTTCAATGCAATGCATTTTTCTTCTTCTGAATAGATTCTCTAATTCCTTCTCACTGTACTCTTGATATCTCTTTGTCCCTAGGTAGGTGGGGTTTTACTTCCGACGTACCTAACCACTACCTACATCCCGAGCTTTGAATACATATCTAGTCCGTTGAGGCTTCTCGCACAGCACGCTATACCCCTTTTAGATGATGCCAAGAAAGTTTCCTATGGGACGCCAGTAATATATTCGCATGACCGGCTACGAACGAGTTAGCTCGCTTTTCTTTGTCTATTGGGGTCAAGGTTGATTGGATATATTGCGAGGAAGGATTTCGATTGGCTACCTGCCAGGCTTAGGCGAGAGTGAGGAGAAGTTCCTGCGATAATATCAATTAGGCCAGACTTTCCACTTAAACAGAGAATGTCTAGAGTCTAGTATTTGATTCAGATATTAGCTTTGGATATGTTTTGATATGTGGAATGATTGATACTATTTCTCGGATAGCACCTATTTTGTACCTGAAGTGGTTGATATTGACTGCCGGACCTGTGTGTAAGCCTTGTTGAGGGAGATATGAAGACCCAGGCGAATGCAAACCATGAAACTCCCTAATGTTTTCCTGCGATATGTTGGGCTTAGGTAGAAGCTCTCGGGGCTTCTTTAACCGCATCGTCAAGGCGTGCAACGAATGGTCGATATCAGCCGAGGTATGATCCGGTTTGAAGTGAACTTTCTTCAGCTTTTTCGTTGGAGGAGGGGTATAGACACTGTCCTTAGGCTTGCAAGTGCGTCAGTAGGATTTCATCCCGGACTGTAGGGACCTAGTTGATATTCGGGAGAGTAGGATATCTCAACTTACCTGTTCAGGCTTAAACTCAGAATTTTTCGCCGGATCTTGACTCTTTGCAGGCTCCCGGGCCGGGCGACTCACTTCCAGGTCATCGAAGAGTTTGTCAATATCTCCGATGGATATTGGGCTGAGGAGGGATTGCTCAGATTCGGGCCGTGCGAGACGGCGAATACGGAGATCCATGGTGTAAGCGTGTGTGCTCTGGAGACGCTGATCTGGGACGTCGGCAAGCGAACGTGGTTGGGTAGGGATGTGTGAGGAATAGAGATGAGGTGAGGATAGAGGATATCGGTTTCCTAAATTATTTAAGGGCTCCGATAGTGAAATTAATCTGAGAGTTCGGGTGAGAACTGGGGAAACTTGAAGATGTGAAAGTCGTGACTTTACTTACTGATCCAGCATCACCTCGTCGATACCCATCAAACAAAACCTATACTCTTGCGATCCCGACGACGATAGGTAGAAGTCATTTTCCATTCGAATATTTGCCGCTAATCTCGAGTATCGAAGTGACTGAGTTGACCGAGTCCAAGCACTTCGATCAGGTGAGGGACAAATTTCTTTATCCGAATCCATGCCTGCCGACAAGGACATGCGCTAAAGACTATTTCAAATCACTCATAGAGGGATCCAGGTATATAGGCCCGCGGTACACAGTAATCCTAGATTATGGCTTTGTGCTGTCGGCTTTATGAGTTAATCGCCCATGTTGCTTTAGACGAAAGTTGCTCACTTAACAAGAAGAGTGCATACCATGACATCAGTCTAACTGATCTTATATTGGACTACCTACCTTGGTGCGGACACTCCGATAGAGAGGGATATTTGATCCTGATAAAGGAATAGAAAGTTAGGAGATACAAGCCTAGTAGCGAAAGCCTATCACGAGATGAAATCCGAAGTATACCTGCGTTTTGTGATCCAGGACTGGGCCCGTAGCTTTCTTTATAGGTTAGCGTGACATTTGCGCCAGCCGCCAACGACTACGAATACGGAGTTTCTTTGTTGATATTTAGCCAATGATATTGGGGTTTCTTTGTTAAGTTTCGTTTCCTGCCCGCGACATTAGGGGCCTTTCTGTGTTAAAAATTTGTCCCCTGCCGACGATAGGCGATGGCCCGAAGGAGAAAAGCCGCGATGCTGGCCATAGCAAACGGTCCTGTCTCCCATTCCTCTAGGATTATTCACACATGAGCTAGCGCCCAGCCGGATTCAATCAAATAGCTTCAGCCTGTCATAACTAAAGTCAAGTTACAGTAACTCATCCCATGCAAACAGTCTATTAAGCGCAGTCATCTTAAAAAAATATAGAGCCTGGCGGGTGTGAGAAGAGAGAGGGGAGAAGGGATGCCGAAGCCCTCAAGAGGCATCTAAGGGCGTATACAGGGCTAAGGATTTAAGGCTCTCTAGTGCCTCAACATATCCAACCAACAGCACTTGGACAGGCATCTCAATATATTCTATAATTGAGAAGAAGCTATGAATCGCGAGCAAATAGCTATAATAGGGGGTAGTGAAGTGTGACGGGTGTAGGTAGGCCTTGGTCCAATTTGGCTACGGTGTTCTGACGGACGACGTTCGCCCTTCTGGTAGGACTTCTCTCTACAGTCCTCTTGGTATTAAATTAGGACACAAAAGAAGTACGCTAGAATACTAGAAAAAAAAATAAAAAAACAAAATGAAACAATGGACTTGAAAAGGGTGATATTTGGCCCTAGGTGGAAGGGAGACACTACAGCGTCTGTACTATATAGTCGTCTATCACTCCTCCTACAATATTGGTTCCTGTAAGATCGTTCCTTTTTTTTTTTTTTTTTTTTGCAGGAATGAACTCCATTCAAGTGACTCTCATATATATATATTGATTTTGCTGGGCCTTAATGTATCAATTAAGAGTCTTGCCTGTTCCGCGAAGCCGTGAACGCCCCTTGCTAAGTGCTCTTGGCCTAGGCTGAGCCCTATAGCCCTCGGGATCTCAACAAAGCTCTAGTAGTAAGATGAATGAGCACAATGTTTGATAATAACAATAACTCACAAACACATGATCTGCAGTAGAGGAGTAAAATAGACTTTACGAGCGATTGGACGAGAAGGACTCGAAGGGGATGTACTGACAAGTAGAGAATGTACAAGGGGCTGGAATGTGGGAAAGTCATTATCGTGGCAGATGGACCCGGCGCTCTTGACTGGCTACTTCCCTAGCTATCTCTAATTCTATTGGCCAATTCAAAAGCTTAGAACAGGACTCTCCAATGGAATGATGCTTGGTGAAGTGTTTTATTCTTCCAGCCTATAAGAACTGTGTATTTTTGCGTCGCTTATTCTAAACAGAATGAAATAGCAAAGCTTTGGAAAAGCCACAATGTGAAGTGGCAAATGCTTGGACAAATAGTAGAACTGTGCCTGATTCCCCCATGGCCAGTCTCCATGGTTACAGATTCCTACACTAGGGGGCCGGCCCGACCTTGACTGTGGGCTACATTCTATACTGATTGTTGTTGTCAACAGGACTATTATGAGGCAGTTTAGGATCTATACCACATTTGTGAGTACACCGAGCTTAGATATAAAAGGCTCTTTCTTTCGAGCCTCATTATAGGTTCCCCATCGCCAATCCAGTCGACAACGTTCGCCAACCCCGACCTCCGCCAACTTTCTTTCTCTAATATTGACATTGAGATTCAATTGCTGTCTCTCATTAAGCTTCGCAATTCCATTTCAGGACCACATTCATTTACTACATCGTCTAAGATGAAGAAAGTCATTTGGGTCTCGTTCTTCGGCATCGGTGCGCTTGCGCATCCGTCGGGCCTCGTGAGTATCCACCGTGCTTGATAGCTACGTGGCAATAAACTAATCTGAATCACTATAGTGGTGGGGTACTGACCAGTGCTTCCCAAGCCCGGAAAACACTGACAATCAGTGCTTGGAGCCTCAGAAGACCGGCTTTGACTGGTCCGACCTGGCCGACGGAGACAACTGGAGCTACGAAGGGTTCAACTTCATTGGCTTCACCCCCAACGACGCCTGTGGAGATTCAGGAGTAAGTCAATTGAGAGATCTATTCAACATTACGATGCTAACCACTATCACAGGGCAAGTGCATTGAGGCAAAGCTTTCTCGCGACGATAGCTATGCCATCAAAGTGGAAGCGACCCAGGCGCCGTTCTCTGTCAGCAACCTCCATCTCACCACTTCGCGAGACACACCGGTCATTATGAACTATCAGATGGCAGATGGATCTATCTGTCGCCAGTCGGCTTGGGGATCACCTAGTGGAACTGACGTGACCAACGAGCAATGCGGTAGTGCTGTCGCCGTCGAGTTTACTCTTCCTGAGGATAGCAAGTTTGGTGAATGTGATATGAGCATCCATCGCATGGACTTTGACTGCTCCACTGGACCAAAGCCACCAACTGAGATGCCACCTCATTCATCGCATACCGATACTGAGTGGAGCACCACTCCTCCTGCGCCTTCTACCGTGTGGACCTATCCGACAACTACTCCCACAGCGGACACCGAGACCACCCCAGTGCCGACTGATTGGACCACTTCCACTGTCTGGAAAACCGAGGAGATCACGATTACTTCTTGCGCACCTACAGTCACCAACTGCCCATCTCATTCTACCACAGTGGTTACTTCCACTTATGTTGCCTCAACCACCGTGTGCCCTCGTCGGCCAACCGATCGGACTACCGAAGTCCCTCCAAGCTTGCCTACTGAGACTGAGACCAGCCCTGCCGTCCCCAGCACATCAATTGTCCCTGCTCCTTGCCCCAAGTTGGTTCCCAAGTGCTTGAACACCTGGCTCTCCGTCCCCAAGTGCGATTCTAACAGTGATGCCGCCTGCTTCTGCCCGTCTTCCGAGTTCACCCAGAAGGTGACGACCTGCATACACTCTTGGGGCAGATCCGAGAAGGAAGTCGACTCGGCACTTTCCTACTTTGCTGGTATCTGCGCGCCTTATGTCCCGAAGAACCCAGAGATCATCGATATCGTGCCACCTAGCCGTACTCCCCCGGCCGAGGTTCCCGAGGGTCCTCATAATACCATCACTGCCCCAGGTCCTGGCATGACAGCGCCGTCCGAGGAGGTTCCTCCTGAGGTTAGCCCAGCCCCCACGGCGCCGAAGACCCCTTGCACTACCATGTCTTGGTCTTCGCGTACAGTGACCGCCCCTCTGGTCGAGTTCAGCACTATTCCCGTTGGCACCAGCTCTACCGTTGCCTTGGTGCCTGGTACCCAGATCGACAGCCACCCGAAGACGGCCCATCGCACCTGTTCTACAACGACGACTTCTACTTCATCTTTCACTACTTCCACTAGCTCCAAGACCACTACCTGCACAACCCATGCCCACAAACCCACGGCGACATTTGCTCTTTCTAACGGCGGATCAAGGGTATCGTTCCCCAGCATGTGGGCCTTTGGTGTGGTCTTTGCTGCTATGTGGCTCAAGTAGATATTTTTTCCTTGGCCTTCTATATACTCGACTTGGTTCGGATAATAGTCAAATATAAGAAAGACATGCTTCTTACATCGGAGATGTTTCACACTGAACTAGATTAGATGGGGTTGCTAAGGGCGTGTCTGAGACATTACCACTGCGCTAATAAGCCCGAATTTACTGACTTGATGATATACATTGTATTCATTCAATTTGACTAACCTAGAATAATGATTTCGAACTGTCATGGAACATCTCGTCCGGCGGTTCTGGCTTTCCCCCAGACTTCCTCGGCAAGTGGAGATCGGGAGGGGCGAATCACTCACAACTCCCGCTTCATTTCACCTCTTACCCTCCCACTCTTAGCATCTATGGAGAACCAGGTCGACAGTCCAAGGAAAAGAATTCGTCTTTCTTTTGCGTGCAATTACTGCCGCTCTAAAAAGACCCGTTGCGACGAGGAACAGCCATGTCGAAATTGTCGTCAGGCCGGGGTGGAATGCATCACCACGGACAAGCGACGCGCTGGGGTGCTTGTCTCCAACCGGCGACGCACAGTAACTGCAGAATCGCCATCTCAACAAGGGATTCCCAGAACCCCGGATTCTAATCTTTCAACGGCCACTCCTTCTGCAAGCCAGGACCGCCCGCGACTATGGAGCCAGTGCTGGGGGCGTGAAGGCTGGAAAACAGGGCGTCTCCCATTGATGCCGCGATTTGTGGGAGCGAGTACAGTGGAACTCGTGACTGAATGGCTAGATATGGCCTTCTATCGTCTCAAGGGAGCAAAGACCCATGCTCTATCTCCGCTGGTCAATCAGAATTTTGCAGCCGATATTCCCGAAAAAGCCCCTCAGTTGCCTTCGCCAGAGGATTTAGAGGCTTATATGAGTAACTTTTCGGATACCCTGGGTCAGCTTTTCCCATTCCTTGACCGGAGTATGGTGGATTCGTCCTTCATGACAGAAAACCTCGCGTCTACGGTGAGTCCAGCTCAAGCCTCGGGTGTGCACCAGCGGGCGCTGGTATATTTGATGGTCACGGCCGGAATGATGGCAATGCCCGCATCGGAAGGCTCTCAAAATCTAATTTCATCTTACATTGCTTACTGCAATTCATTGCTGGGCCACATTGTGGCTACACGCTCCCTGAAGTCAGTGCAGGCTATTCTTCTTTTCGCAATGGTTCTTCGCAGTTGCGACAAGATTGCTTGGGCTTGGGATATTCTCACCATGGGAGTATCAATGGCTCAGTCCCTTGGTATTAACCAAGTCCGATCGCCAAGTTCAACCCCCACTGGCTCAGATAATCATGAATTTCGAACATGGTGGTCTATGTATGTCTTTGAGAAAATCCTGGCGTTCGAGCTGGGTCGCCCTTCAATGGTATGGGATCGCGATTTGTCGGGGACTCTTGCGACGTCTGTTCAAGTTGAGGCCCAACATGACTCGGATCAACTGTTCTGGCAGGCATCGATCAGCCTAGCAAATATGCTACATGAGTTGCAGGAACGATCTGCAAAGGCATGGAGGCGTGAGGCTTGGTTGCCTCAAACGGTGGAACAGGCGATTGAAGAGAAGTTGCAAACTGGAGGAGACCTTCTTATTCTACTTTGTGACTGGCAACAGAACTTGCCAGGTGACTTAAAGTAAGTTATCCTTCATCTGTGAATAATGTGAGAAAATAGCTGACAAATCACCGTCCTAATTAGACTCCGGTCTACGGCCATGCCCAGTTCTTGCAATGGAGCTCGATCAGCATTCCTCGCGTACTACTACAATCTCGGGTCAGAGTCCTAAACTTGCTTGATCAGGGAAAATCTTACTAACCCTCATTCAGTGTGATCTTAGTCCATCGTTCAACCCTCCTCGTTGACCCGAACGAACTGCGTGAAGTGATCGAGAAGTTTGCACCAGACAAGCCATGGCGTCAACGCCTTTTCAGCGGTCCTTCCCTAGTCACAGAATCAGCTCGGGAGATGATCAAACTTTTCGTTCCTCTCGTTGATTCCGGAATCCCCAACTATCTAACATTGATGACCTCTCCACTCCCTGCAGTGTACGCTCTTGCAGTTTCGATCGTCCGCGAACAAAAGTCGCTACTTGTTCGATCTGATTTTGAGGTTTGCCTACGTTTCTAGATCAAATGGACTTTGCTGATATCTTCGCATAGCTGATGAAAGCTGGTATACAAATTAGTCGACAATACTACCAAAAGCATGGAACAGCGCTCAATTTTGATGAAATCTTGCGTGACCTGGAAGAATACATCTCCCAACTGCTCGACGATCCAATGCCACACCGACTCGAATTGACGAGCCTGAGCTCTACGAATCCAATTCTCAATGACTCCTTAGTAGACGACTCGATACCTTTTACATCTCTTGCAACACAATGGGGGCCATCCGCTCTTGATTGGGGAGGTTGGGATTGGAATGATTTGAGTCACTTGTTTCAACATAGCGAATGAATTAAATACATGAATACATCAACAGACGTTACAGTTCAAAGCTTACTGCTTAGGAAAATCTCAAGCCATCTGCTCAAGATAAGGAATACCAGTCAACTTGAAACCCCGATCAGAGAGCTGCACCGGCTCACGAGGAGAGGAGCGCTGATACGGGTCTGCCTCTCCGTTTCTGTAGACTGGCAGGTCAACAACGTGCATCGCGTTGGGCCAGTGAGTGGTCATCTTGGTCTCCTCAAAGGCTTTCTTCTTGATAAGAAGCTGCTCCTTGGTCGCATCGGCGACGGGCATGAAGCAAGTGTACACGCAGAAGCGTGGCTGTGATGTCTCCGAGGAGACATTGTAGTGAGGAGTGCGGGAGTCCCCTGTACAAGTCTTGTTAGTTCCACGGATAAAGAGGGTATTACTGGAATGCAGGACTTACACAGAAGAAGGTCACCAGGCTCGGCCTCAATCTTGATCCATTCGCATCCCTTATTTTCCAACCACTTCAGGCCCTTCTCTGTGAAGCCATACCACTCTTTGGTCCTGTAAGGATCATTAGTATAAGTGACCTTTTGATGAATCACTATGTTGAATCTTACCAAGACCAAATCTTATCTTCCTCATTCTTAAATTCCTCATGATACTCCTCACTCAACAAATGCGCCCCCTTGCATACAATCAAGCCACCATCCTTGGACCCATTGGGAAGCAAGTTGACAAGACCCTGCAAGCACCGGAAACCGGGCTTCTCAGGGTCTTGATCCTGATGAGGCCAGGGCTTGTTTGGCTGAATGTCCTTGCGGTTGGGGAACCCGATTCCAATAGAATCAAAGGACACAATGAGATCCTGAGTACCGTAGACTTTCTCGAAAGCCTCGATGACCTTAGGTTCTTGGCGCACACCCCAGGTAAAAGATTCGTGGGAGACCGCATATCCCAAGCACATACCCTTCTCGTTGATATCGGGAAGGTGGTCCTTGTGGATGGTTGATGGGTCATCTCTCTTGAAGCCGAGGCCGCTATATTGTCCTGGTTAGATAGAGTACATAATCGAAAGGAGGATGAACTTACAAACCCTCCAGCCACTCATAGATACCATCCGCATAGTTTAGCGCCCGTTCACGGGGAATGGCACCCTTGACGACTGCGAAGCCGTTTTGCAGCAGATCGTCGCGGAAGTCGCCATACTTCACGTTTGTGCCGTGAGAAAACAGTCTTCCCGAAGGAGCAGTGGTCACAGATTCCGTTGTCGAGCCCATCTTTTCAACTTTGTAAATGATACTTGGATAGCAGGATAAAGTTCTATCCGAGAAAGAATCAAACCTTTATAATTTGTTGATCACTTGATGTACGATGAAAGTTGATCCCCGCGATCTTGGAAGCTGGGGTATCCGGTCCGGCTCGCCGGTTCGGCTCGGCTGGGGTCGCTTGGGGGCGAAGCGCTACACAACATAATGCTTAGACCTCGGCCATGACTGATTGACGAATCGTAACGCCTGAAAAGTAATTGAGGCTTATTGCTTTGATTTTAGTCGTCCGGTACTTACTTCTGGACCTTTCAATCATGTTGCTTATCCCGGCGTGCCCACATACCGGGTGTCCGTGTAATATCAATGACAGGATCTGTCGACTGGTGAATCGAGGCTCAAACACGTAAAAAGACTAGTTTTGAGTAGGATGGAAGACAAGTTACTGTAAATTTTGCATGTATCAGTGGCAAATTATGGAGAGCTATGGCCTAGAGGTGCAGAGAAGCCAACTCTACTGAACCATCTAGATGTTGATACAAGGTATCTGCCACAGAGTAAGAGCTACAGAGATAATTTTACTTGTTTAATCCAGGCTATACCCCGTGGTCATTGATGATAGAAAAATAAAAAAAAAATTAATTCCTAAAAACAAAAAAAAAACTATGGCATGCATCTAGTTCTCCATCAGTTCGCCTTCTCATCATCAGTGCACCACCTCTGGGCAAACCGTCTGATACGAGGTCCCAAGAAGAAAATCGGGATAGCAATGAGCGAGAGTACCGCACAAATAACTACCTCAACAATCATGGTATGATCATACCCAATGGTTTTAATCGCAGGCAACGTAGCATAGCTCAGACCGAAGGAAATAAAACCTCGTCCAGCACAAACCACAACCAAGTATGGCGCAGCGCGCTGGGGGAAACTATCAACGGCGTAAGTAATGCCAACGATGTTTGCACCCAAGAACGCAAAGTAGCTAGCATTATAGCCAATGACGATCGCAGCCGCGCTCCATTTCTCCGGGTTGGCAGCAGCCTGTCCGTAGATAATTCCACAGACGATGCCGACAATCGCGGGGATACCAATGACGGGGAGACGGTACTCAGGCTTGTAGAGGCCACCATTGCGACGACTGAAGTATTTGATCACAAGATCACTTCCATATCCCAAGAGAGGCAGGAAGACCAGACAGCAAACAATTTGCCCAGCCTGGACGTATCCTAGAGCCTCGAAAGCGAAAGTATACGGAGGACTCATCAGGAGGCCCGCGAAAGTGGAAGCCTGGAAGACGTAGACACCGAGGTGGGCACCATTGAGCACGAGAAGCCATAAGATGGTTGGAATGAAGAAACCCTGCAGGAGTTGCTTGTAGAAGGTCGGAATATCACGCAGACGGGGCTTCACAACCATGGGCTTGAGATCATGGCGCCAGCTGCGTGGAGCGTGCTGCTCGACTCCCCCATCGGCGCCATGCGCGTCAGAGATCTTGGAATCAGGCAGCGCCTCCCCACGCAAGGCCGCATCCGATCGTTCAAAGTAAGATTCAGAGACGAAAATCACCGAAAACAAAAAGATGACCGCGTTCATGATAGTGAAGAACCCATACCACCATCTCCACCCCCAGTTGTTGACCATGTAAGTGGAAACGACGAAGAACACACCGGAAGCAATGTTCTGAATAAAGATAAACCAGGCGACCTTCCGACCACGCTCATGCAAGAAGTGAATCTCCTGGATGATCATTGGGCTCAAAGCTTCACTCTGACCGGCAGCAAGAGACATGATATTCCGACCAGCGATATGGCTTCCCAGACTCTGCGAGCATTGGCACCAGATACCAGCTCCGATGAGCAGGACCATCGACGCAAGGAAAACAGGTCGTCGACCACAGGTAAAAGCCCAGGGCATGGCAATAAGGTTCCCAATACCCATGAACAGTGTCGGGTAAGTCATGAGATCGTTGGCTCGGGCTTCTTGTCCAGGATAAGATGCTTGAACAGAGGTGAAGATAGATCCCATTCCAGAAGCAAGGACGACAGCTGTACAGCTGTATGCAGAGACGAGAACTAGCAACAACCATTTGCGCCATGCCGGTAGGTTCAATGGATCTTAGAGTCATGAGCGCTGGACATATGATGGTGTATGCCTCATGGGTAGACTAGAACGTACCTCTAGGATCGGCCGATGGTGTCGGGATAAGCACCACATCACCCCCACGCAAGAGCTCGACTGTTCCATCTCCCCGTTTGCCAGACAATGATATGTCATTTGCAATCTCGACATGGGATATGTCGGACTTGTCCATGGTTGGAGAGTTGTTTCAGTCGTGTTGGAAGATATAGGAGTCAGGCAGCGTCACCGTCGCACACGCCAGAACTCTCATGCAAGTGCCGCTGTCAGCACTTTTATAGCTCGATCATTTAGCCACAGCTACCCTTGTCCTCGCTTCAATTGACCCCGTAGCCTGGGGTACGGGTAGGTGGTGTTCTCCACTTGAAATCTGGGGGGCCGGGATTCCCCAGAAGTGCCCGCAAGCCGAAGCGAAGCGAACCGAGCCGGAAAGTGGGCGAATCAGATGGACCCTTTATTATGCGCGGTATCCTCGATGCAATTTCTCTGGAGCCAAGAAAACAATTCAATCTTCAAACGGTCCTTTCAATTCCAAAATGACTGTCAAATTCAATGTCGAGGTGCCGTGTGAGGACCTGAAGGCGCCGGAGACAGGCCATGGAGGATATGAAGGGCTCCACCCACGTAACGAAACACTCCTAAAGGGCAGTGTGACTGCACCTGGACGACTAGCTCTGTCTTGCGACATACTCGTGGAACACGATGTTCCCATCACCATGAGAGATGGCTGCAAGCTTTATGCTGACATCTATCGACCCCCGAATGCCCCGGAGAGATCCGTCCCCGCAATTCTATGCTGGAGTCCCTTCGGCAAGAAATTCAACGGCATTGACTCATTGAAACTTATGACTCCTTGGAATCTCGGTATCCCCGAGGGAACATTGAGTGGACTGGAGAAGTTTGAAGCTCCCGATCCTGCTGAATGGGTCGATCGCGGCTATGCCATCATCAACGTTGACTCCCGTGGAGCCTTTGATTCCGAAGGCGTGATGGCCATCATGGGAACCCAGGAAGCCGAAGATGGATACGACACTATCGAATGGCTTGCAAAGCTTTCCTGGTGCAATGGCAGTGTCGGTATGGCTGGTAACTCCCACTTGGCGATTATCCAGTGGTTTGTCGCCGCCTTGCAGCCCCCATCGTTGAAGGCCATTGCTCCCTGGGAGGGCTGTGGTGACTTGTACCGGGAGCAATTCGCTCGTGGTGGTATTTATGGCGGAGATTTGTTCGACCACCTTATTGTCAAGTACATGCTGCGCGGTCGCAACGGCATGGAGAGTTTCCGCAAGATGTTCCAGCAGAGCCCTCTGGCGAACGACTGGTGGAACGACAAGAGACCCGACATGAAGAAGATCAACATTCCCACGTATATCACCGGCACGTACACCAACACCATGCACGGTATGGGAGCTATCAGGGGCTGGCTCGAGGTCAACTCGCCAAACAAGTGGCTTCGCTGGCACCCGTACCAGGAGTGGTATGACATCTGGGGCAACCAGGAGGGCCGAGCGGAGCTGTTGACTTTCTTCGATCGGTACTTGAAGGGTGTCGAGAACGACTGGGATTCAACACCAAAAGTGCGCATGTCTGTCTTGAGATATGGCGAGAAGGAGCCCATTGCCAACGTGGTCGAAGAAGACTTCCCACTCCCTCGCACAAACTACCGCAAGGCATACCTGACTGCCGACGGAGCTTTGAGCCTGGATCAGCCTTCACCCACCTCTGGATCCGTCTCATACAACTCGGAAGATTCAAAGGACCTGGCAACCTTCACATACAAATTCACCGAGCGAACGCAAATCGTCGGAATGCCCAAGGCCGTACTCTGGATGCGCAACGATGACTTCGACGATATGGACGTGTTCATCGTCTTGAATAAGATTTCAGCCTCCGGGGAGCGATTGCTCAACCTCAACATCCCCTGGACCAACCTCCCCGTCAAGAAGATTGCTGATATCCCCGCGGATAAGCGCACCGAGGTTATCCTGTACCAAGGCCCCACGGGTATCATACGTGCATCAAACCGTGCTATTGACACCTCGCGCTCGATGCATGAGAACTGGCCCTACTATACGCACGAGAAAGAAGAAAAGGTTGAGCCGGGCACTGTTGTGCGTCTCGAGATTGGTATCTGGTGCATGGGTATCGAGTTCGAGGAGGGCGAGAGTCTGCAGCTCGGTGTTAGTGGACATTATCAAGGAATCTCCAACTTTGGAACCAGCGAGCACATCCGCAACAAGGGTCGGCACTGGGTTCATGCTGGAGGAGAGTATGATAGTCACCTGGTCTTACCCTTTGTCTAAGGGACCTTTGTGGAAGATGAATGCGGTACACTTATGACATGTAGTATGAAATTAGATAGAGTCAAAGAACATGCCTTTTGAATATATTGGATGTGAAGAACCTAGAACGTAGCTTGGCGGGCCAATATTCACTGCAGAATATAGTGGTTAACAATAAACAAAGTCTGTGCTAGTCCAAACAATTTCCAGGGGAGGGCATTTAGCTGATTAAAAAGCCCGTTTGTTAACCTGACGGCCCCGTGGTCTACTATGAAGTGGAGCCAGAGAATGCGGCTGTACAACTCGGTCCAAGCCTAGATTCAGGATATCCCACGGGGGCCAGCGCAAGCTCTGGGGTAGTCAGGGGATCGAATCCAGAAGACATCTTTTTTTTATTTCTGGAAATTTTCACGCACCCTCACATCTGCATGTCTGGCTTAACAGTGGGCAATACATCCAAGCTGGGATCAGTAAGTAACCCTCTGTGTCATAGAACGATGTTTTAGCTATTTTGAATATGCCGAGATTACCCCCAAAAAGGCTCCGGAGACAGCTTATAATAGAGTTATGGGTGTCAAACATCACTGGGGTCTGGTTGAATATCTAGCGGTACAGCGACTGGTTCGGCACGCAGACTAAGCATCACAGACGGTTGGACCCTCGCCGAACGCAGAGTATCAAATCCAGGCTCCAGCATCTTTTTTTCTCGACTTCTCCGATTTTTCACACACCCTCTTAACTGCATGTCTGGTTTAACAACGGGCAATACATCAAAGCAGAGACCAGTAAGCAACCCTCCAGGTCAAAGAATCATGACTTGGCCATTCTGAATACCCAGAAATTACCCCCAAACAGGATGTGGAGACAGCTTATGATACAGTTTATAGGTGTCAAATATCACTGGGGTCTGGTTGAATAGTCTAGCGGTACGGTGACTGGTTTGGCACGCAGACTAAGCATCACAGACGGTTGGACCCTCGCCGAACGCAGAGTATCAAATCCAGGCCCCAGCATCTTTTTTTCTTCCTTTCCTTTTTTTTTAGTTCCTTCGTCACTTGCCGCCTTCTCCTCGGCTTTTTAGGGTGACCCTGAATCTTAAGGAGAAATAAGCTATGTAGTCCTTGTTCCAGAATAGGACTAGTACGTGGGGCATCCCGCGTTTGGAGGGTCCCGACCCATGGAATCGGGTCCCGCTTAGTCAGGGCCAACTCTCTGTAACTAGTTAACTACCGATGCCCATGCAATTATTATGTACCAACCAACATGCAAGATAACATCTTGGTTTCTCTTTTATATTCGTTCTTGAAACCTCTTGTACTTCATTTTGGAGTTTTATCCATTTAATGTCGAGAAAAAGAGTCAAGGTAGACTTGGGTCACTACATTTAAGCAACTTCGACTGTTTCGGCCCCGCCCCAACTCCGCAGCTCTTCCCATCCCGCGAATAGTGGTAACTCCAAAAAGAACAAAATACCCACAAATTATGACCTCTTTCCTTTGAACAGGAGTAGACGAGAATTCGGGAAGCTACTTCCGCCTCTTACTCCAAACCCACGTTAGATACATCACCAAATCTAGCAGCTATAGCGATCAGAACATAGAGGTGTTGGCTGCTTTTGACGCTGCGGGGAAGTGCGATGATGCGGCGAGTTTACAAGAAGTGTTTTATGTGTGACTTGGGAGTCTCCAGGATGGAAGGACAAAGGGATGGCTGTAAAGCAGATTCATAACAAGGAATAACGGCTGCATGAATAGAGAAGTCTAACTGAAGGCGTTCCAATGCCTAGGGCATGACAGCGTTCCACGTTATCCCGTATCCCACCAGACTAGGTGGGCAAAAGCACAAACGAAACAAAAATCCCGAATCCAATGTCGTAGCATCGTTCAAAGTCATATCATCGTGACCAGAAATAGTATCCATTGCCGTGACGTCCAAATACCAATCGCTTTACCGGAAACCACCACTCGGGAAGAATCTTGGCCCCGCATATCCATGGGCAATGATACTCTGGATGTCAATGTTGCCATCACTCCGAGGGCTCCACAGTTTGATGAGAATGAACCGTCCAGAACTAAAACAGATGTCAGTAAAATATACTCAATCGGGGGATGCAAGTGCCAACATACGGAGGTGGATCAAACTTGATGCTGACCATGCTCTTCTCTCGCTCAATGAAGAATCGTGCATGGGGTTTCAACACTTCGACATTGGAAGATGCCCCACTAGAGCCCGCAGGGGCAGATGAAGGAGGTGGAATGGGGTTGACTAGACTGGCTGGGCGACGTCTCTGCATGGATTGAAGGCGCTGCAACTCGATGCGGCGTCGGTGAACGTTACCCATGTTAGAGTCGTCAAGATCATCATCCTCACTGATACTGTCCTCGCTTTCCGAGCAGAGATCGTCGTCTTCTTGGATTCGTTCCAGCTCAGCGACCGAGGGGCCATCATCGTCTTCCCGTTGCATGAATGAATTCTCCTCTGGATACTCGTCGTAATCCGTAGTAATGCGGAACTCAGCTTGTGGGTCGTTCGCGTTTCGGTCTGCATTCTCGTTGTCCGATGTAGGGTGTGAAGCAGAGCCCATCGGCGCGGTGCGATCAAGTGATTGCAGTGGCGATCGGAAAGCAGTCAGGTATTCCTGGGATGGCTGTAGACCATATCGGCGATTGCGACGGCGGCGACGGTGAGTAGGGTACTGGAGTTGGTATTGAGCGGTGCGGGCAAGCAGTTCATCGGATGTCATAGACACGAACACCATTCCTTCTTGGATCCTGTGGCCTAAAGTCAGTGAATTTGTAGATAAGGAGTTGACATCCGCGGCAACATACGGTGAATCAAATCCCGTCCGAGGGGCTTTGATAACAATCTTCTTCAAGCAAAAAGGCGCCTCGTCACGATGCCGAAGGACAATATTGCAGCGATCAGATTTGGTGCAATATACTGATTGGTCGTTCCGAAGGACATTATCCGGGAATGAACTATCTCCATTGGGGTCGAAAGTGCCTCCATCACAGCTGGCAATCTCCATCTTCAAAGGTCCTGAAACCACCTGGCCATTGTGTCCGTAGTTGAAACCCCGGAAGCCTCCTCGGTTGTCATCCGCATCAAGCTTCCGCCGCTTCAAGCGTCCGCGGCCATCGCGGCCCGACGAAGCTGAGGCTGACTGTGGCATGAGGGGCGGAATGGGGATCGTTTCGTCAAGGTTGCTAGAGCCTCGCAGGTCAGGACGGAACGAGCGACGGCGAAGACTTCGGCTGCTTGTTGTTGGGCGGGGAGGGTCTTGATACGGGTTTGTCCGGGCAGGACTTTGGGCATTGATTCCAAACTCGGCCCGCACTTGATCCCGCAATGTTCTGTGGCTCGATCTCAAAGCGGCAAAGTCGATCTGCGGGGGGCGCGGGATGTTAAAAGAAACGGCCTCTTCACGAGATTGACTAGTGCTATTGCGATCGCGAGCCTGGTCGAGACGATGCTCTTCAATTTCCCGGTTCAAAGTTTCCAGAGCACGGGTGGTTTCATCGGCGTTTGAACGGTTGCTTCCAGAATGAAGGAGACTTCGCAAGTAATGCAGACGGTCTCCAGTCGATGGTCTAGCAGGTACGGTGGCTCTTTGTTCCTCTCGAGGCGTCCCGCCAGTCTGATTCGTATGTTCTTCAGATATCCTGAGCAGCTCGGATAGCGACTCCGTAGTTTCACCGTTTCCCACGTTCTCTATTAAACGGAGCCAAGGTGACGAGTTCGTGTCAGAAGTGAGCCGGGTATGTTGGGCATTCAAGGTGTCGATTAAATCCTGGGTGTGTGGATAGCGTTCACGGAAAGACTGTTCACTGAGACGGCCGTCATAGAGACGAGGGGGGCGAGGGAGTGAGGCGGGAGGATAGTCGTAGTTTCCAGAGTTTCGCAAGTTTCTCGAGTTGTCTGGATTTCCTGGGTTTCCTGGTGGATTCCCGGAATTTCCTGACTATTTGACCATCAAAAAAATCCAATCAGCCGTGTTCGTGGGCCAGCAGAGAATCAGGCAGGAAACAAGGCCTTTGGAAACATACCATCCTGGTAGGTTAGTCCGGGCGGATACCGCTTGGGAGTACCGAATTACCTTGGCGATCGGAGGGTTTCAAAAGGAAGAGAGACAGGTCTCACGAATCCAAAGGCGAGCAACAATATGTATGCCCTGTAAAGGGCCAGCCAGTATCCAGGGCAGAACAGGCGTATCTCATGAAGATGTGTGATGTGTTCGAGGGGAAAGCAGATGGCGCTTGCTGTGACTATGGTTATCGCAATGCACGTGATCGCGGATTAGATCATACGTTTGTGGGGAGAGCTTGGAGAGCTTCTTCCTTTCTTTCCCCAACATCCTCAAAATGGCGGAAGCAGAGAACGGCCAGGCCATCAGCGCAGGTAAGAATAACTAGGGTGGAGTTATTGTGGATTACAAAAATACGTGGATGTCTGAGATACTAATCAAGTGTGGCTCTAGATGAAATTGCGCTCTATGACCGACAGATCCGATTATGGGGAGTGCAAGCGCAGGAGAAGTGAGTGTTGGAAGTCAAAGGGGAACGCGTATAGAAAGAATCTAACCAATTATCATACAGAATTCGATCTGCGAACATCCTCCTTATCACTGTCAAGGCACTTGCCAACGAAGTTGCCAAGAACCTGGTTCTAGCGGGCATCGGCTCGCTCACCATCATTGATCATGAACCCGTTACAGAGGCCGATTTGGATGCGCAATTCTTCTTAGAAGAAGCATACAAGAATGAGGATATCATCAAGCAGGGCAAGAATGTAATCACACCCAATTCCCAGGGAAACCCATCATGATCGTACACTAACGAAGCCTAAACCTAGCGCGCCGAAGTCGCTGGCCCTCAAATCCACCGAATGAACCCTCGTGTCAAACTCCACATAGATACCTCGGACGTGCGCAGCAAGATACCCGAGTTCTTTGCCCAATTCGACGTCACAATCGCAACTGAACTGGACTTTGCTACGAATACTACCATCAACGCGGCATGCCGTATCGCCAACCGACCCTTTTACGCAGCCGGCCTGCACGGGTTCTATGGCTATGTCTTTGCCGATCTAATCTCACACGATTTTGTGATCGAGCGGGAGAAGTCGAATGGTCCTACGCAGCAGCAGGAGACGCTCACTAGGAGCGTTGTGAGTGTGACCACCAAGAAAGAAAGCGAGAAGGGAGAGAAGGGGAACAAGGGCAAGGTCATCGAGCTGGTTACCAAGCGCGAGATTTATTCTCCCTTGCAATTAGCCAATACATCACCGCTTCCGGAAGAATATACCAGGCTCCCACGGCGGCGCAAACAAGTTACACCTCTACTAAGCTGTCTTCGCGCGTTGTGGGAATTCGAGAAGATCTCCAACGGCAGACGACCCAGCTTCGCGCACTCGGACTTGGAGGTTTTCACAAAGCTTGCCCGGGACAGTCATCAGGAACTGAAGTTGGATCTAGACACACTTGACTCTACGTTCCTGCGACAGTTCCTGCAGAACCTCGGCTGTGAGCTTAGTCCAGTAGCAGCATTCCTCGGTGGTGCCTTGGCCCAAGACGTGATCAACGTGCTATCTGCCAGGGAACATCCGCTACAAAATATGCTGCTATTCGATGGGGAGCAGTCTATCGGACCTATCTACCCACTGCATCCATTCTTCCCGCCAGAGATGGATGTCGGCTCGTTAGCCGCGGTGGCACCAGTGGCTAACCCCATTGTATTGGACCCCACTATGACGGCCAATCTTGCGACTCATCCCGCTCCGAATCCTGTTGCCAATCCTTGATTGAATCACGAATACGGCCTTTCTTTGGATACTCGGGATAAAGAAACTTTTGCTTGTGCTGGCGTTCTTTGGCATGATACACAAATGGAACGGACGGATTTGACGATTTTCTTTGGGTCTTGGATTTTTTGGATAGATCATTGCATGTCTTTCCTAGTGTACGATATCTTTAAGCCATGCACTGAGTAGTTTTACTTACTACCAAAATGGTTTCTGCAATCATATTTTCTTCCACGCACTGACAGACTAATGTTGAAACAATAGAGTGCTTGATATGGGGTAAGTCCAACTCGAAGTAGTCCGGCATGCCCGACATCAATTTAATGTGCATCTCCCTGGTACGAAAACATTGTCAACCGCATCTGTAACAGGGCATTGGCCTGGCATTTGCACGGTCACATTGGCTCGCTCATTCTTGAGCCAAGCTAGACCAGCACTTCCCAAGCCCATAGCAGCACCACCAAGTTGTGCCACCCCGTTCACGATTGCGAGGCCGCCACCTCCTGCTCCCGCACTCTGGCCTATGGCCATCGCACTCCCAGCTGCAATATTGCCCATCCAACTATGAGCCACTGCGGACGCCGAACCTGTAGTGCGTTAATAAATGACCATTTGACCCTCGACTTGAAGGAAACAGGACGAAGATTAATTCGTTCCGCTATTCGCACATATCTGCCTTGATACCACCAGCAGTGAATCCCAATCCTGATAGTACGGGGACTGTTACGAGACCCGGGGCAGCGATGATAACGGCACCGGTAGCGCCGACAACGGCGCAAGTGGCCAGGAGAGGATTTTGAGCGCCCCAGCTGGCTGCCTGTCGGATATAAGCAATACCTTGTAGAGGAATGAGAGAAATATGCTGACCTGGATTGTCAGATTGGCAGACATTGCAAAAGCAGCCTTGCCATAATTTAAGACCATTTTTCGGCTCTCAGGAGATGATACCTGTGCGAAAAGAATCTCCAAACACTCTGAATGAGGCTAGCTAACTGCCTGGTGAGGATAAGGAAGAGGAGAGGAAGGCTGCCGGCAACGCTCGCGTATGTACTAACCCCGCCCCCGCCATCCATTGCCACTCACACGATAACATGCGCTAACAACTTCTACAGAAGGCCGAAGCTGCCGCGTCAAAGAAGGCCGCCGAAGACTCGAAGCGTGCCGCTGTCGAGGATAAGGAATGGTCCAAGGGATCAAAGAGCAACGCAAAGAAGTGAGCTTGATTTGGTCGTTTAATGCAAGAATCGGGGAGAGGAAAGGAAAGTTATGGCTTGGATTGTCTTGAGTGTGTACAGAAGGAATCTCCGATTCGGGCAGGTGCAGGTCATCCAAGAGAAGAGCAAACATACAATCAGCCTTTCCGTAATTTAACAGACTATTCAAAATAAACAAAAACAGCATGATCTCTTAGAGAGCTGACCCAGAGCTCAGATAATCAAAGCGACGCACTCGTTCTCTTCCTGATCTATTATTTTCAGCCTCGGGTGTTCAGCGCTCTGCCAGGTACTTTGATCCCCAGGCAATGCACTAGGAAACGTGGGCTTAATGTTAACCTTAAGCCCGACTGAATCAAGATCTGATTCTCGACCGAGAACTAGATAGCATCTCCCTCGAGATCAGGTTAATGTCACCATATCTCTCTCCGAGGCCCATAAGACGAGGCACCATACGTTGAATATCCGGGGATGATGTTATCTACGAAGTACTTCAACGAGAAGGAAAGCTAAGACCTATAACTCTCTTACTGACATATTACATGCATTGCTTTCCAAAGAGATCTCGATCCTCTATCAAATCTACCGTGAGCTATCATGAAGACTGTTCCTCGATTGTTCGACTACCTACCAAAGTGACATTGAGGCCATGGCCATATAATCATCTCATACGGGAAGTTTCACATTCACCGATGAAATTCAAAGACAAATGTTTGATCTTAGCTTGTGTAACCAAGGAAAATCTCAGGGTTGGACTACATGTATGGTCAGTAGCTGCACCTATGTATTGTCTCTGCATGGCATGCAGATGCAGACATGCCGTACGGACGAGCTTCGAAGGAAGTCAGTAACGATCTTCCACAGTTCCAGGGAATTTCTTACCTCTTAGTTGCTACCTCTAGCTTGACCAGAACGCAGGACGCATTCAATCAAAGCCCTATCTGGTAAGTTATGAAAAGCTAGATCAGACCGCGATAAACCCTTCGCTAATATTCTTTATACCACTGCAATATGTCCCAAAGGGGACAAATCCTGTTATGGCACAAGTACTACGCAGGTATGGCACCTTTGAAAGCTTTGAATCTGCATTATCGACCTTGAAGGCGTCACTACACCATCCAACTTAACATCCTACATCGAAAGCCTCTCCTCAAATACGTCCCTCGATGCGAGAACTCCACCTTCCCATTCCAAATTGCATGCATTACGAATAAAGACCATGCATGCATGACCCAATCATAACAAAACAAGTCATTCAATGGACGAGATTGACCCAGTCCCCTCGGATCCGGGAGGCCTACATCACAGGACAAAGTTTACGATTGACGATCATATCCGAAGACCCTCTAGATATAGGAACCCAGTTCTTCCCTCCATGGATCCCATTTCCTCTCCATCCATTCTACTAGGAATCTTACTTAGTATACAGTATCGCAAATCAACAAACATGCCCGCTTCAGTCGGAGATACAGTAACAATTTCCGGTTCGTGAATCCATCTTCTCATTCAACCCCATTACCTACCTACTACCTACTACCCTCTACCAAGGTATGGAACACTACTCACACAAGCTCGAAACAGGAAACGCTCCGAAAACGGGCGAAATCATCGACATTCGTGGTGCGAACGGGAACCCACCTTATCTAGTGAGTACAACTGAGCATGAAAAAGTTGCACGGCGTTATCGATCAGTGGTATTGATTATTAATGTGTCTAAGGTTCGGTTCGCGAATGGAAGTGAGAGTCTAGTTATCCCTGGGCCGGGTGTTCAAGTTTCGGCTTCAGGTTGATCACCATGGAACTTCATGAAGTTGGTGATGTTGGTTCTTGTCTGGAATTACGCCGCTATCATATCACTTTCATAGGTCAATACATTGATCAGCTAACCCATATTCTTCCACTGGAGACAGGTATTTGAAGATAATAGACAAGTAATCATATGTTCAATTGGATTAGCAACTCATATACTAGTGTATGTAAACAGCACCACGGATCCCAACCAACCAAAACGCCTAGAAAAACATGCATATGATATGGTCCGGATCGTCCAGTAAATAGATCACCAGAGTAATAGCCCCGGCTCAAGAAAACTCAGATAGTCAAATTCAAGACCGAGAAGCCTCTTTAGCACCCATCTCCTCATCAGCCGTCTTTTTAGGACGCATCGAGGAGCCGGCTTCGTCCTCGTCATCACTCATCAGACCCTCCAATTCGAAAGCCTCGGCGTCGGAGATACGCTGGGCATCGGCGGTACTCCGTGTCCGGCCGTTCATGTAGCGGTTTCCATTGGCGTTAGCGTATTTGTGAGCCTCTTCTTCTTCCTCCACGGCACCTTCGGGCCAGGCGTGGACGGCGTAGATGTGGAGGAGGATGTTGACGACTGGATAAGTTAGTAAACGCTAGGACGGAGGGAGTAGGAAAGGGGAACGTACAGAGGAAGAGAATAAAGGCGATGCTGTACAAAATCAAGATATACGAGACGTGCATGATACCCGCCTGACTGAGCAACTGCATCTGCTCCTCGGTGGCACCCATGAACAGGAAGCCAGAGGCGTACAGCAAGAACGGCGTGAGGTACTGGAAGCTGTTCGGGTCGGCGCCGCTCATGCTAACATTAGGCTTATCACGCAGAACAAACGAGATCTCGATGATACGAGTCAGACCAGCAGCCATCAGGGTATAACCAAAGATACTATGGACCATAGTGCTGATCATCAAGGTTTGTGTATGCGCCGACATAGCATACCCAGTCAACCCGATGACAATGGCAGGAATCAAATTCCGCTTGGGCCGGCCATTACGGCTACGGCTCAACCACATGCCCAAAAGACCGGCGCACCACCAAACAATACCCATCGTGGTATGCTGGAGATCATTGTGGACCCAGGGACCGCCCCAACGGTGCTCAGTGAAAGTATTAACGCAGCCCCACGCGGCGATAATCAACGAGTCGAAGAATTCTTGGCTCCGGCCCGTGCGGCGCAGCCAGTACTGACCCACCAACAACAGAATAGTCAAGCAAATACCATAGCCGATGAAAGCACTGCCCATGATGAAATGCGCGAGACACTGTCCCATATGGTCACCCTGGCAGAAGCCCAGAGCCGCAATACCACCGAAGAGCATCTGCGTCCAGCTTAGGACCGGCATGATCTTGCCGACGATGCCATGCGCTAGAACGAAAATCCATCGGATACGGCCCTGGCCTCCCTTTTCCAGATGCAGCTTCAAGTAGAATCCGAGCACGATCTGCACGACCAGCAGCAGCATCAACCAGTTTGCGAACGAGGCGTGGGCATTCTTGCCGAATTGACGACCCTTATGAGCGTGTCCGAGGAAGTAAGCCAGCACGGCGATAATAGTGCCGACGATCTGAACGGGGACGTGCCAGCGCGAGCGAACAATCTAAAATAATCGGTAGATGTTAGACAAGATCCGCCAGGAATAAAGATAGTATCCCCCCGAAACGAAACATACCCCAAGAACCATGCCCAGCGGGAAAATAATACCAAACGAAGTACCCATGAGAATCATATGTGTCCATAACGTCGAATCCTATAATCAATTGCCAAAATCAGCGAAACCATTCCGTAAAAGTCGCTATCCATCGCAACCGGGTAAACCGAGCAAGCCACGTACTATGGGTTCCAGGGTGATCGCCTCGCCCTCTGGAACAGCCTCATGGCCACCGTGGGCAAGCGCCAGACCAGCAAGCAGCACCAGGCCCCAAAGGGACCCTTGTCGCAAGAGGGTCATGATGGTGGGGTGGTATGAGGATATGAAGGTGGGCTGGAGGGAATGAAGAAGGGGAAGTTTTGAAGGGGCGAGGCCAGGCCGCGTCTCTCTCTCGAAAAGGGAACCTCAGGCAACGTCGATCTTTCGCCAATCCGGCGCTTCCGATTAGGCTGGTCACTACACAACTGTGCTTTTCCCGGACTCAACCCCGGAATAACAGAGTGATAATTTGATCGAGTCGCTTGTTCGTGTCAATTTAGTTGATTTCACGTCGAGGGAGGTTTAATTCAGTTCCTGGCCGCGGACTCGAAGACTCGATTGTTCAGCCCTGGTGGTGATTGGTGGACTGTGGTATACAACAGCCATCCCGCTCTGGGCGGACAAGACCCACTCTCCACGGGCGTACTACACTCGAAACAGGCTTTCGTGGGAGGTGATTTGAGTTCTACACATCGGAATGGTTACACAGTCGAAAGAACAGCGTCTCGTGAGTATTCGAAACATCCACCTCAAACACAAAATCAATCAAACCAACTAACTAGTCCATCCAGGACACGCTCCGCGCCTCAATAACAACTCTCCAAAGCCAACAAGCGCAGCTAGAAGCCGAGATAGCAGAGATCAAGAAAACACTCCAGTATGTTCCCAACAAGAACGACCCATCCCATTACCAACCCTCCATTCCATGTGTCTTATCTAATATTCCCAGAAATGATCCCTCAGAGACTGTGAAACGGCATATCCGCCTCTTACACGATTACAACGAGATCAAGGATATCGCTCAGGGTCTGATGGGCCTTATTGCTGAAGCACGGGGTGTACGACACGTCGATGTGCAGCGGGAGTATGGGGTTAAGGAACAGGATTGAGCTGTCTATCGTTAACGAGGCGTGAACTACTTTAATTCCAGGAGACGGATGTCAGGGATATGACCATCCTGTCTGCCATGCTGAGATACGAAAGGCTAGATTATGAATTACATTTCTTATGGTTAATTCGTTAGTTATGGGAAAATATCATCAAGTCAACAATCTTCTATTCATTTTTGACAATATTTTTGTATTTCAAGAAGCGCGTCCAACCAACTCCGCCCGGGAATCTATCAGTTCGAAATAAACTGTTTCACAAGACAGGAGAGTATGAGATGAGATGAGAAGGGTGATCAGACCAGTTCATACATTGACAGGAGATGTGAGTATCAGAGATGACAAGAGAAGAGAAAATGTGGAGACAGGTAGGTAGGTAGGATGATTAGACAAGGGTATTGAAGAGGATAGGAAAAAAGTGTGTGGGTAAGGGATCTTTTGAGAAGAGGATCGATCGGGTATGACACATATGCAGACAAAAAGCAAGATAAAGATATGCAAAAAGTCCAAAATGAACAAAGAAGAAAAGGATTAGAAAGAAATATGATGCAGCAAGGCTAAGGAAACTTAATGAGTCTTGCCCAAGCTCTGCAGGTTAACCAACTCATAGTAGCGGCCCTTATTCCGCAACAACTCAGTATGGGTGCCACTCTCAACAATCTTTCCCTGATCAAAGACGTAAATAATATCCGCCTTCTGAATGGTACTCAACCGATGAGCGACAGCAATAGTAGTACGACCACGAGCCGCAGCATCAAGCGCAGCCTGAACGACCTTCTCGGACTCCGAGTCCAGCGCCGAAGTAGCCTCATCGAGGAGGAGGATCTTCGGGTTCCGGAGGAGCGCGCGAGCGATGGCAACACGTTGCTTCTGACCACCAGACAACATGCCACCCTTGGAGCCGACGATGGTGTTGAAGCCCTCGGGCAGGGACATGATGAAGTCGTAGATGTTAGCGTCCTTGCAGGCCTTGACGAGCTCGTCTTCGGGGATGTCGTCCTGGTCGATACCCAGGAGGATATTGTCCTTGATGGTACCTTGATAGAGGGTGGGTTCCTGGCTGACAAGGGCGAGGTGGCTGCGGTAGGAGTTGACGTTCAGATCGGCGATGTTGTGGCCGTCGACGAAGACACCGCCGGACAGGGCGTCGTAGAAACGCTCCAGGAGGGCGATGGTGGTACTCTTACCACATCCACTAGGTCCGACTAGGGCGATGTACTGACCGGGCTTGACGCTGAGGTTCAGGCCCCGGAGGACGGGTTGCTCGGGACGAGTCGGGTAGCGGAAGTGCACATCGCGGAACTCGATGGCTCCGTCAACGTGGTCAACGGTAGTACCCTCCTCGGACCAGGTGTCGATAGTCGGGCGGCGGTCGAACAGCTTGCGGAACTCGTAGGCAGCATTCTTGGCCTTGCCCATGTCGGGGGAGAACGAGAAGACAGTACCAGCGGACTGGGCACCGAACAGGATCTCACTGAAGCAGACGAAGAAGCGGAAGGTATCGTATTCGCCATGACCCAGGAGGGTACCGCCGTACCAGAAGCCGAGAGCCACGCAGAAGAAGACCAGGGCCTGGGAGGCGGCGTACAGAAGGGAAGACTTGATGACGGAGATCAAGCTGACGCGAGCCTGGGCCTCCAGCTGGTCGTGGTAGATACCCCAGACATCGTTCTCACGGGTAAGAGAGGCAACAGTGCGGATAGCAGAGGTGGCTTCGCAAGCATAGCTGGCCGAGCCCTCGTAGGCGAGCTTAGAGCGAGCCTGGAAAGCGGCGAGCATGTAGAAGCGGTAGAAACCACAGCCGAGGAGAACGGGAACGACACTGATACAAACGAGAGCGAGCTTCCAGCCGAAGGACAGGGAGATGACGATGGCCGCAATCAGGGTGGTCGAGGTCATCAGAATTGTACCCAAAGTCTGTCCACTGATACCAGAGAGATGCTTAGTCTCAGTGGAGAGGAATGAAGTCAAAGCACCGGTGCTGTTCTCCTCGCGATCGAAGAAGCTGATATCCTGGCGCAGCATAACACGGAACGCCTTGCTGCGAGCCTTGCGAATGAGACGCTCGGAGCAGAATGCGAAGGCGACACCATTAATCGAGTAGGTGCAAAACTGGACAATACCAACAACCAGGAACATCAATGCCCAGAAGTTGGCATCAGAGCGCAGCTTGGCATATTCCCACTTGGGCAAAGACAGAGCCCCGATAGCCTTGGCGTAGAGGAAAGCCTGGGTGGGCTGACCACCACCGGCGAGACAAGAGAAGATCAAACCGATAACCAGATACTTCCACTCCTCCTTGTTGAACGAAGCGATAAACTTGATCAGAGTCCAGAGGGAGTACTTGGCCTTCGGGTCAGGGCCCTTCTTGGAGAGGATCACACTGGAGACAGACTTGCGAGTGTCGGCACGGCGGACATCCTCGGGGAACAGCACGCCAGCCTCTTCATCCTTGAGAGCAGTCGATGCGCTGGCCACGGACTTCACACGAGCGAGGTTCTCCTTATCCAAAGCCTCATCCGAGTCATCCTCCACGTCTTCCTCGGCAAGGGCGTCGGCCTCCTTCTCCTCGTTGATGCGCTGGGCCTCCACGAGCTTGGAGTAAGGACCCGCGGTCTCAATCAGGTCGTCGTGAGTACCCTGCTCGACAATCGAGCCATTGACAAAGACGACAATGTTGTGAGCAGTCTTGATGGTGGAGAGACGATGAGCGATGACGATGGTAGTACGGCCCTCGGCGGCACGGTCGAGAGCAGCCTGCACCACACCCTCAGACTTGGTATCCAGGGCAGAAGTAGCCTCATCCAGTAGCAAAATCTTGGGGTCGGAGACAACAGCACGAGCAATAGCAATACGCTGCTTCTGGCCACCAGAAAGCAGGAAACCACGCTGACCAACGTTAGTCTCGTATTTCTCAGGCAGCGACATGATGAATTCGTGGGCATTGGCCATCTTAGCAGCGTTCTCGATAAGTTCGCGGATACGTTCCTCGGTCTCGTTCTCGAAGCGGGTACCGATCAGACCATGGCGAATATTCTTGTAGATGGTAGTACCGAAGAGGACAGGCTCCTGCTGGACGAGGGAGATCTGCTGACGCAGCCAGCGCAGGTTAAGAGTCTGAATATCGTGGCCATCCAGGAAAACACTACCACCAACGGGCAGGTAGAAACGCTCAACCAGACCGACAACGGTAGACTTGCCAGAACCCGAAGGTCCAACCAGGGCGGTAGTCTTGCCAGCGGGCATCACCAGGGAAACGTCCTGCATGACGGTGACCTCAGGGCGAGAGGGGTAGATATGCTTGACATTGCGGAACTCGATTTCACCCGCGGCGCGATCGGGGATGATACCCTCGTCGGAAGTGGGATCCACGGGAGAGACACGGTCAATGGTGCTGAAGATCTTGGCAGCAGCAGCCACGGCGTTGGTGAATGCCTGGGTGTTGGGAGCAACGTTACCCAAGCTGAACGAACCAATCAGAATGGCCATGAGAATAGTCAAGACCTGGCCAACATTGACCTTGCCCTCGACGAGATACCGGGAGCCCATCCAGAAACCGAGACCGTAGTTCAGGAACATGATACCGAACATACCACCGACCATAACACCCAGAACCATCTGCAGACGCATGCCCCAGCGTTCAGCGACGCGCAAGTGCACCTCGTACTGCTTGGCCAGTTTGTCCTGGGTACCAAAGGCAGTCGCATTGCGAATGGAGCTGATAACTTCTTCGGCAACCGTGCCACCAGCACCGTAGCTTTCCAGGGACAACTTGCTGTACTTGACGATGAATTGGGATCCGCCGCCCATGACCAGAACCAGCGCAACGATGGTCGAGGTACAGATACCAGCCAGACGGGCATATTTGATGTAGGCAACAATGAAAGCAGTCACGAAGGTGGCAACAGCAGTCAAAGTCAGACCAACCTTCTCCGAAACACCGTCCTGAATCAGATTGGTGTCGGCAGTAATACGGGTGGTGACTTCACCAGCGCCCAGCTTGTCAAAGTAGGCAATGTTCTGGCGCAGGATCGCTTCGAGGTACTGCTCGCGAATCTTCTGGGTGATGTGCTCGCCGGTGTAGATAAAACCAATAGTGCTGATATAGACGGTGACGAACTCGGCGATACCAAGGTAGACAAAGTACAAAACGTTCTTCGTTAATTCGTGGTAGAAATCATCGTAGGACATGGTCTTCAATTGGATGCCCTGGAAGGCGGTGGTCAAGGCACCGAAAAGAATCTGTGATACAACATGTTAGTTCTAGATCGGGGTTTGGCTTTCATTGTGTAACAGAACGATTGTTCAAACTCACCGTAAACAGCGGCATCGCAGCACCTGCAGCAATGGCGCAGATAGCGCTAACCAGCAAAATCAACATATCCATCTTCGAGGCATAACGGTACAATCCAAAGAACGAGATCTTGGCCACCGGCGCATCCAACTGCTTCTTCAGAATATCCTTCTCATGCTGGGGTAAATGCGCAAAGATGGCATCATCATCCAACGACAGCGCTGCCTTGCTTCCATTATTATCCTTGACGGTTCCCGACAGTGTCGAGCCGGAATCGTAGTTCTTCTCTGCAATCTTCTCTTGCGTGGATGAGACCTGTTCACCGGCGCTCACCTGATCGGGGACTTTTTCCACCGCGGTGGCCCCCTCTTCTGGTTGCTGCATGGCGCGGGTGTATTGCGCTTGGTGGCGCGGAGATGGGGTTGTCGCAAGATTGAGGGCAGATGCTTGGTCCCACTTTTCGTTCCTAAATCGTGGTCGGACCAGACCAGACCTCGGCCTCAAGAATGCAGAGCGTCTTGCCGCGGCCGGGGGTGAAGAAGCTGAGTCGAACGTGAAGGTGCGATTACCGCGAGCCTGAGAGTGTAATGCACGCTAGATTGGTAGAAAGAAGAAAGGAGCTATGCTCAGTGGTTGTCGCGCGATCCAGAGATGATCGAAATGAGCGATCTGCGCGATGTCGTGGAAAGGGGGGTGAGGAAAGGAGTCAGAAGAAAATTAGAGAGGGGCCAACACTGGACACCCTGGTGTATTAAAAGCTGTCGAGCCAAAAGGAAGGAGGAGATACCCCGACTCTCGAGAGGAGGCGATAATAATCTATGAAGGTCGTAGAGAATCAAGAAAAAGAGGAACGGACGAAACGAGCGGGCGAATAAGAATGTATTTAACAGAGAGACCGTTTTATGTTTGCCCCCAATTATTCTATCAGTTACCACGGCGTACTCCGTATCCAGCTAGTTTCCTTGGACTGGCTAGTTAACTAGTTAGTTAGTTAACTAGAATCAGAATGAGTAATCATCTAGATTTCCTGACTCGCATAAAAAAGGATACCAATAATAATTAGAAACCCCCGAAAAATCAAAAATTTTAAGCGGGTTTCATAATGGGGGAGGACCCGAGTGGAAGTGGGCCGGAGACTGCAGTCTCCGGCAAATCTTGTGCACGAGGAGGAACTCAACTGGCCACCCATGCAATGTTCATAAGAGGAAGATTGCATTCTGATTGGTTGGTTGTTGGTGTTCTGGCTAATTACTCCTTCCGGTAGTGGGGGAGAAGTCTCTAAAAATACAGTACATCGTGAATTCATCCCCTTAAAGACGCAAGCAGTACAAAGTGAGATAGATATCGATATCTCATTTAACACATATACTTTAACCTGAGATCCGAATGTCCACCATAGATAGATAGCAATTATCCTACAATCTAATCACAGCCTCATCCGCACATCAGCACAATCTGACAAGACGCTCTCGGGTGCTACATATCCGTCGGAATATACACACATCCTGCAGGCGTTCTCCGTCCACACAAGTACATGTACATCCTGTATGTACATATGTCGGAGCCTTACCGATCGATCGCCCCTCCTGTCATGTCCACTCGATTCCTTCGGGAGATAGAACTTCCCGATCGACCTTTCGCGCCCGAAGCAATCTCCAAACCCTCTTATAACCATCTACGGAGTACGGACAATAGACCTACAAGAGAACCCCTGAATGAATTATCTAACATGCTCAAATGTCTCATGCTTCATAATCCAATTCTTACAAATCCAAAAAGATCAATCGATGACAGGCCCATGACGCAGCGAATGTATCGCATGCATCCCAATGCGACATTCCCCTACTGTACCTATGTACCAGCAACCCCGGAACACGCGAGAGCCGAATACGAAGCTTCCCCAAGTGGACCTAGACCTGACTCATTATTGTTTTGACGCGGCCAGGTCCATCAGGCTATCAGCACTAGATGATTGCCTAGTCTATCTCACTATTGCAACAATTTCCACCACAATGTCCGTCCTCCAAAAGCCGACCCTCCACGCAGGCGCTTATGCTTCTTGCGTATACATACATCGCATCCCGTAGAAGGCTGAAGAATCAAAATATCCATCTCGCTACACTTGTACATACACTAATTCAAGCCGACGGTCCACCGACATCACCATGTCCACGCTGAAGCGATCCGCCAGTCAGGAGAAACGATCGGGACTTGGGCCGTGCATTTCGTCCGGTCGGGGGTCGGCCAAATTTTGGACCCGGATACCGATGGAGTTGTGCTGGTGCTTCTAAACGAACCCAACGAACCAAAGAACAAGGGTTGGAGGTGTATTGGACTCGAGTCCTTCTCTCCTATTTTTTATGAGGGGCGCACTGTATTCCCGTTTTGGGTAAGGGCTGCGATATACAGGATTTAGGAAGATTACCCTTGCTACTACTGTACAATGCTTACTGCGTATGTATTGCTTTCCTAGATCTCCCGTTGATGAGGAATAACCCGGTCTGGGATCAGTCGTATGTATGCCTGACTGGCTTGCAGCCTACTCTGCATATCTAACAATAATAATCTGTTCGCCTGGAATAATCAATCAGGCATTAACGAGCGGATTCCAGGCCACCACAGATCCACTACGGGAGCAATCATCGCACATAACATCCAGGTTCGACGTGGTGGGGGGTCCTAATTGGGCAAGTGCTCAGATGATAACTAATAATCTGGTCGCCTGATGAAGCCTGAGGCACTTACGGTTTCGATATTCCAGGAGTTGCGTAGCACTCAGTAAGTACGCGGTAAATAACAGTGCCACGATGACGCCTAATCTCATCGCGTAACTCATGCAAGAGCGGCAATACTCGACGTCATGCCAGCCATAATTGTGACTCGGCCTTTGTGAACCTTATTCCTGCTCACAGAGATCTCAGAGCACGGATCGCTTTTCGACCACATGGTTCGAGTAATGTAGTAAGCGAACATGGATCAAATGATGTTCTTGTCGAAAAGCCCGAGGAAATCAAAGGAGCTGCCAGTGGAAGACACAAGGGCTGTGATCTCAGGATCATCAGGTCGTACCGTAGCCAGACCCAAAGATTCGTGGCCTTAATGCCTTACTTCCGTCTTCCCTGCCTGAGGCACAAACTGACACTTCCAAAAATCCTGCCTCAGGCCCCGCTGCCCAGCACATCACCTGACCGAACCGAAGCGAAAGCCAAGCCCTGCCGCACACAAATCATCCGCCTCCCGAACGACGACATCTTCTCCCATCAAACCAGCTCGCCGTCGCGACCAAGCCTTCAAGATGCCGGTCAGTATTCACCACCATGACCCTCGAACCTATTCCAGTGCTACATCTCGACCCTCTCGCCCATCACCTCGCTGTCCAGAATTTTTGAAACCGCCCGACTAACCCTCCATTTTTCATCCTTACAGAGCCACAAGACTTTCCGCACCAAGCAAAAGCTTGCCAAAGCTCAGCGTCAGAACCGCCCCATCCCTCAGTGGATTCGTCTGCGCACCGGCAACACCATCAGGTAAATTGCGCCCTTGTCTTGCATCAAGAAAGCACACCCCCGAAACGCCTTGAAAAAAAGAATCGAAGGAGGAATCGACGGAACCCGCACACACAAATCACACGCCTGGAAAACTCGCACAATCGAAAATAAAACCAGCACAATAACTGACAACCTTTTTTGCAAACAGATACAACGCTAAGCGGCGACACTGGCGCAAGACCCGTCTGGGCATCTAAACTCGCCCCGGACAGCACCCACCCGGTCCTCACACACCATTTCAATCCTGGACCAACGATGTTGTTCGTTTCGATATCCTAACGACGCAATACTACCCGCCCCCACCAACCATTCATCCACCAAGCAATCTTGAACGCGCTAGTTTAATCGAAGAAACTACGTTCAAGCCCGCAACTGTCTGTCCAGCTCGAGTGCAATCCATCGACCGACATGAATATATCCCATACTTCCCTGTCGCGCTCCGATTCGTTCTTTCTCCCGCCCTGTTTTCCGAATGGGAATGATCATGACGACCTACTCGAGTTCGTTTCAATTTTCGACGACGGTTGCTTGAATGCTTTATCAATTTATCTTTTTTTTACGTGGATACGTGGTGTGGTGGGGGTTAGGGGATTTTTTTCGCGGTTCGGAGTTGGGATGGTGGGGAGGTTTCTTTCCTACTACAAAAATCTGATGGAATTGAATTGACGTCCCTTTTGTCTTGCACTGGTGTTCTACTTTCTTTGTGGGCGTAGGTGTGGAATACTGCTCTCGTAGACTCTGGATCTGGAGCTGGGTTGGTGGAGTAGGATCTGGGGGTACTCGGTCATGCGACAACACTCATGATTCATGTCGTGTGGGTTTAACATCATGGACGTTATAGTCTACTCCAGGTGGTCCCTATTCGTGATACAAGAAATGTAGAACTGGTCGAAAGTAGATCTTCAAGGGAAATATCATCGCTCAAGCTCAACCAAGACCCCACCCAGTCTTCTGTTAGGGATCTCCATCCACCCCAGAACCAACCCTCAATTCAAGGAACCCCCTCCCGGCTCGGTAGCTCAGTAGAGCATAACTTCGCTCGGAAAACATCCTGTCCTTTGTTATTGAATTATCGGGTTAGCATGTATACACCAGCACCAGAATATCTCCGAGAGCCTTACACAAACGTATCTGACAATCCATCCCGCGAGTGTACCTCAAGAGACTCAAAACAAGAAGGATGAGTGTCCATGATCCGGGACCTAAATATTTCTTCATGAGTACAGAGAGTGTACATTTTCCATCTTCACTGAACCGCGATCACAGTGCGCTAGATGCATAGACCAATATTGCGAGGTAATCGCAATTCCGGCGGCAGATGAAGGACGGGGTGGACTCTGATATTACTATTGACTGCATCATTATCGTATCGCCGTTCAGTCCGTTCAGAGTGTCCTGTCCAGGTTGAGATCTTCTTGATCTAATCTCTGATTCATAATGGTACAATACAACACCGATGGACAAGTGTTTATGTTGTTGTTTTGCATCCAACCGCAACTTAATTTTGGTATAGAGCAGTAAGTCTCGCAGAGATAGATGAAAGATGTCAAGCCCGGACAGGACGGTCTCGGTCTGGTTCTTGATTATTTGGGATTCGAAGGATAGAGGAGAACGATTCGAGTCTGTTGCTGATGGTATCTGATCTGCTGGGAGGCCTAGTACTGCAGTGAGAGTGTTTACGGAGAATGACTAAAGAGGAAGATGATTGCTCCAATGATTTGTTGGAATTCAAGGAGTAAAATCTCCAAATCTTCGTCGTCTTGGTCTGTAAGAAGTCGCTCGAGGACAGGTAGATATGTGTTTTCCAATCTTTGTCGCGTATTTGGCTTGATTTCTCAGGACTTCGGTCAGACGAACGGTTGGTTCCATGCCACTTGGAACCACCAATGAATCGACATATCGTGGCTGCGGAAATAAGAAGCGGAACTGACGCGGTGACAAATGTCTGAAGATCTTCATCCCAAGGCCATGACTGGGGTAGACGTCGCGAGGTCCGGATTTCAGCGAACCGATCTTTCAAACCAAAGTAATATCATGTTTATGTTCAGTCATTTCGCTTTGTCAGATGTCATCTCATTCTGAACAAAGTCCTGAAACCTCCGATTAGGTATCTCCGCAAAGGCTTGCTGAATCGGTAACTCGGTGCCTACTCGTCAAGAAAATTCGCACGCTCAATGCGCTTGTATCTTCCAGCAACAGTAATGAGCGTGGTATACCTGATACATTCTGCTCATCCTCACATTCATCCAAGGCATCAACAACAATAACCGCGGTCGAAAGGTTCCTCATCCAGGGCCGAGAGATCGAAGTGAATGATATAGCAATCGATCAAATTATTCACTCAACGATTTCGCTTCGCCGTACTACCCTGATAATCCCATTCAATCAGAAAATCCATTCCCCGTGTCACCCTCCAAGTCACGTGGGGCAACCTTCCTTCTTAGCCTATCTCAGCATCAACTAATAAACATCACCTTCCATCATTCTCAAAGAGTCACACCCCGTCTCCATCTGGAGAACCAGAAGCAGCCCAACTTGTAATCTCGTGCAGAAGAGCGGTCCTCGTTCCGTGCAGACATTCATTTCATATTAGTCCATGTATGAGCTGAGCCATATTCAGCCTCGGAGACACCGGATATGTCTTTCAAAGGATCTATATCGCATCATCAGGTGACTTGACTTCTTGACTTGCACCTTTGTGTATAATGGATCTTGATCGAGTAGTCACCGCGATAAATAACCTTGGTTTCTGAAAATAGATAGTACTTGATTTCACTGTTCTCCTCCTGGTAAGAGCTTGAGATTCCTTACCTACCTAAGATTCTTAACTTTGATACGGTAGTACTACCCAATGTGACATTATATATATCCCATCTAGATGACAGATATATCCCACGATGTGTTAGGTACAGATCGCAAATTGAATCAAATATCCCTAGGCTGTTTCGTCATTAGCCCATCCCAGAGAGCACATGTCATTACTTGACGAGAACCTTGCCAAAGTGTTGTTTTTACCTCGAACCCTAGGAACGCTGGTCTTGTGGTGTTATGACTGGTGTCACGGGCTACCAGTGGAGGGAGGTAGTTAGTTAACTAACTACATTGTTGATTACGTCAGCACCATATTTCCCGTTCGTAAACGAAACAACAACGGCCAAAAACGACAACGCCTTTCTCCTTTGTCTCATATTCTATGCGGTCAATCGCTCGAAAAAAAAGAATTTGCATGGTACCCACCACTATTAAATCTCACACCCTATTTAGAGTATTTTAGCTTCGGAATATAGACTCGAGAGTTGAACTGGCGTACTATAACTTGCTATGATATTGCTTTATTTGTCAAGTTGAGCGAATGCCCGGGAATATCTTTCATTGTTTTCTTGTGCATCTGGAAGAACAACTAAGCTTTGAAGGGACAAAGAAATAAATAAAGGTTACGCAGTCAAGCCTGATCTCTAGTTATATCACCAAGTCGCGGGATAACTAGAGACGTAGAGTACATCACGGCCGGGAATAGAGGCCCTTGATTTTCTCTACATACGCCCTTACTTTGAGGATATGCTCGTAAAATTTTTGTGAAAAAGCCACAAACATCTCATTTCTAGCAAGAAACACTATCTCGAAAAACCCGGGGAAAGAGGGAGGAATCCAATCAGCCTAGCCCGTCCCCGAATTCAAGTACAACCCAGAGCGAGAGATCCTCGCCAAAAAAACAACAACAAAAAGAAACGCAGCAAGCCAAGGGAAGCTGCTGTCTCGAAAACGCCATCTCGGAGCAAACTGGAAGAAATAAAAGAAGACGAGAAGAATCCCCCAAGAGCAATCAAGGTCCTCTGTCTGGCCTAGATCATTGCCAAGGGCTTCGGGGGAATCCTTCATCGTCAAGCCAGACGCGAATGCAGTCCGGTGGGGCGGGGGTGTGTATCATAATGATTTTCAAAGGGGTGGAGATGTGGGTGGAGATGTGGGCAGGAATTGCAAAAGAGTCGGATCCGTAAAGCAAATAAAGTCATAAATGCGGAAGAGGGGGGGGGGGGGGGGGGTGGGTGTATAACAAATGGAATATATAGTTGTTTAACAACCTAAAAAAAAAAAGCAAACA